>OZ026515.1:112687940-112732940 GCA_964019695.1 Loripinus fragilis
CTAACGAGATGGGCGGATCCAGAAATTCCGTCCTGACGTTTTGGGGTTTTTTTTTTCGAGGTTTTTTGCAGAGGGCCGAGGTTAAATTGCTTCTCGTGTGGGGTCCGTACCAGTATTTCTAAGGAAAACTATAGCAACTTGTGATCTTTGAGGAGGTCTGGACCCAGTGCCTCCCCCTCTGGATCCGCCTTTGAGCTATGCTAGTCCAACCCATGAGGCCGGATAGTAGTCAGATCTGTTGAACAGACCTTCGAGCGTGCTATTGGGGCGAGGATAGTCCTTATAATACACAACAGTTCCATTTGAAAGCCAAGCACCCCACCACCCAAACGTTCCGGAAGTCATAATTACATGATCGCACAACGACATCAACGCCAGATCCTCATACGCCTGATGAAATGGACTGATGACAGTGTTACTTCTATTAAGATTTGAGTTGCACCATTCTTTATCGTTACTTAGCACAATGAATAATGGATCCGCATTTAGCTTTGTTTTGATATAGGAAATTGCCTTATCGATATAACCAAGTCCAGCAAAGCTAAATCCACGTTTAAGTGCACCAGGCTGGAGAAAGTCACCTCTTCTGACGTGAACACAAACTTTGGGACTACCTCGGCGGAGAATACGCTTCAAGAAATCCACCGCAGGTTTCAAATAAGTGTCCTTTACCTTGTAAATTCTTCTGATGATTTCGTTTATTTCACTAAAATATCGCCACGACTGGAAACTACCAAACAATTCGTAATTATGTTTAGTATCAATCTTGTCAAATTTCTTATCATAAGTCGCTACTTTATCATCTCTTAAACGAATCATTCCAGAGGTGTTTATATTCGCTACATTTGGCAAATTGAAAACATTTGTAAGTGGGCAATTTGGGCTTATAACTGCCGTGTAATTGTGGCGATGCGCGACTCCGAGTAATGCCGCATACTCGAACATCTGGTTCCCAGTGCGACCTTTACATTTAACCAGGGCTATCAAATGCGAACAATGAAACGGCATTGCATGAGATTGGCTCATGTTGCAAGATTGGTATGTTTTGTCTAGCCGAGATCCACCATTTCCCACTATGCTGATATCAACCGAAGATGTCCCGAGGCTAGTAGAGTTACGATCATATGACTTATTATACTTAAATTGATTGGACAGTGCCTCTGTTACCTCTATGGCTGAGCGATAAGATTGTAGAACTGGCGACAAAGAGACAAATGCATTAATAATAATGTATATAAGAGCGGCTACGAAAAGATAGAAACTAATGCAGTACATGCACACGGTTTTGTTCTTCTTCATTGTGTCTCTTTGCTGGTATCCTCTCTGAAAAAGAAAAAAAGAAAAAAAATGGAAGAAACCAGCAATGTAAAATATATTTTAGCGTGTCGCTGACATTTAACTGTTATAGAATAGGCTTCAGATTTAATGACGGCTTTGACGTACAGCTTTAATCGGTGTGTTGGTGCCTGATGCTTGGCTGTAGCTGTTCGGAATCGTTTCAATTGGATTTTTTTTTTTACTTTGATCTGAAATCGTCTCAACACCGCACAATATGACACAACGCAACAATCGCAGATGTAAACCAATAAGACATAGGTACAAACCAGAACTCTCTCTCTCTCTCTCTCTCTCTCTCTCTCTCTCTCTCTCTCTAACTTGTCATGAATATTGGTTTTAATATAACATATCCATTTAGTAAAGACCCCGATGGTATGCAGTTTATTACATTGTATTTGTCATTTGTGTATTCACTGTTTGCGTGCATCTCATTTTGGGACCCAATAATTGACTTGTTTAAAATAATTTGGGCAACTACGAAACCGCATACCCGAACAAAATACTCTGTACTAAGTTGAGCAAACTAAACATTGAGCAAATCAACAACAATATTGAACACAGATTAGTCTCGATACATTCTGTCACACTTTTACCTGATAGTAGAAAGGTCAGTAGTTCACAGTGCGAGCTTTGAAGTTCTATTGCTATCCCAAGAAAGGCATAGATGCTAATCTGACTTGACAATAATCAAGCTGATATTATTGAAGCTTTTAACTCTACCTCCAGATATTTAGATGACTTACTTAATATTGATAATCCTTATTTTGAACAAATGGTAGGTCAGATATATCCCACTGAACTTCAGTTAAATAAGGCGAATTCTTCTGATACTGAAGCTCCGTTTTTGGACTTGAACTTGTCAATAACTAATGGCATAGTTTCTTCTAAAATTTATGATAAACGGGATGATTTTAATTTTGAAATAGTAAATTTCCCATTTCTTGATGGAGATGTTCCTCGCTCACCTTCCTATGGTGTATATATTTCTCAACTTATTCGTTTTGCTAGAGTGTGCTCTAATGTTGATGACTTCAACAACAGAAACTTATTTTTAACTGCTAAATTATTAAAACAAGGTTATAGATATCATAAAATTCAAAAAGCGTTTTTTCTAAATTCTACTATAGACACTCAGAGTTAATTGTTAAATACAACATTGGGTTAAAAACTCTTCTGCAACAAGGCATATCAGAACTTATATTTTATGGTGATTTAGTCTATAAATTCAAACGAATTGTTGGAAAACCTAATTTTAGTGATCAATTCAAAAAGATAGTAAAACGTTACTTAGGGTTGATTATAATTTGGATATCATGCGACAGTCTGCATGCCTAGTTTTAAATCCAATCACGGTTTAAAGCTATGGTTTTCTCTTTAATTGCATGACGGTGGGTCAGGCCTCAGACTCTATGACGGCTCTGACGTAAAGCTTTAATCGGTGGGTTGGTGCCTGATGCTTATCTGTAGCTGGACCCACCATGGCTCAGCTTTAGGTTTTCCTTAGCTCTGACTATCTGTGAGTCATTAGCCCTTTTCTTTGTTTCATCATGGAGTGTTAATTTGATTAGAGTGTTTTCCATGATGATACATTGCATTAGTAAGATGACCTTCATGCGAGCTGAACATTTCTTGTATTTCAACAACAGCAGAATCTAGGGCGAAGATTTGGTACCAGTAAAATGCATTAAAGCCCCCTGGTGGCTTAGGCTGCTGTCCGTTCTAAGGCGGTGGTTCTGTTGTTGTTGACTTTGTGTTATTGTTACTCCCATTGTGGGAGTCTGTAATTGTTCTATGTTTTGTTGTACGTTACTTTATGTCCATTCTAGTATTGCAATCATCTTGATGGGGAAGAGAGAGCTGATTGCTTTGCTTAATTTGTCTTCCTGGTGTCTCATGATGGTTGAGCGGCTCTTCCTCGCGGTGCCACGAGGTTGTCTGCAGTTTGTGATTGTGGTATTTCCTGATCATACTCACTTACTATTTTTGAACATTGATTCGATTTTTTCCTTTAATTGGATAGTGTTCAGTAGCCGTTGATTGGATGCAAAACTAGTGTTATTCAGACCAAAGCATAAGAAAAGAGGCATGCGATATATTTAGTTTGGCAATGGACTGGCTTCAGTCCTTAAAACAATATTTCATCAATGTGTCATATCATATACTTGTAGCCAGTCTAATTCTGATGGCTCTGTTTTAAGACAGAGCCATCAGAGTTAGGCTTGTTACGGGTATATGATATGACACATTGATTAAAACTTGTTTAAGGACTGAAGCCAGTCTAGTTTGGTAATTATCTCGCTAAAATCTGGATGATTTTTTTCTCACGTTCATGCGTGTCTATGTGTTATAATGCCTCTTCCCCACTGTGCCTTTGATTGTGACATTTCCTGGTCACTTGCTGTTTATGCTAAAACTGGTAATACATGTAGAAACAGAGAATGCTGTAAAACTTTTGCTGTAGTTTGATCTAAACCATCACCAATGTGATAAGGTAGATTTTCACAAGAAGGGTTGATCTCTTTTCTTCTCCTTTAATGTATATTTAATGGTAATCGACTGCTTTTGAAGGCGAGAGTTCACACTCACACTAACAAGTACTGTCTTGATTGCCCAAAGAAGTTGACGAACCGAAAATGCAATTTTGCCAAGCATCCATCGTAAGCAATTATATGCAAGAGTTTTCCTTTCACAATACTCATAGTAATATTTTTATGATTATTGATCATATGTTATACTAGCGAAAATCTTATGATTGTTGGTTTTAAAAAGATGATATTGAATTTCCAGCAACACTAGAAATAATACAAAGAACTATATTACAAAAAAGGAAACAACGAGAAACCCATACACACTGTGGGAGCAACAAACAACAACATAATCTCGACCTTAAAACAGACAATAAACATTTCCTCTGGGCAGGGGAGGGGTGGCTGGCTGGTTTAAATTTTACTGGCCAAGCCTTTGACCTAGATTATGTCATTGTTAAAACGAACAATAAAATCTTTAGCTACCATAAAGTAATACAGGAAAATAATCATGTTGCAAGAATTAACAAATCTAGAACTACTCCATATCATCCCCTATGAAATGGTATAGTTGGGCGTATAAATAAGACACTACGTATCTCTGGGTAAGTACCAAGTATTCTATATCCACCACTGTCATCCTCGCTTGCCCTTTTTCACATAGTTGTCAGGTACTTTTACACACTTCTAATATTATTTTCTCTTATTTCGAGAGTTGCTAAACTATTAGTTGGGTGAAAGGGATCTGCCTCCAATCAACTTAAAGTGATGGGTGTACAACTTAGATCCAGTGAGAAATAAATTGAACACAGTCTTATTCTGAGAATTTAACTATTAGAAGGGTGAAATGGATCTGCCTCCAATCAACTTAAAGTGATGGGTGTACAACTTGGATCCAGTGAGAAATAAATTGAACACAGTCTTATTCTGAGAATTTAACTATTAGAAGGGTGAAATGGATCTGCCTCCAATCAACTTAAAGTGATGGGTGTACAACTTGGATCCAGTGAGAAATAAATTCAACACAGCCTTATTCTGAGAAGAGCTAATTATTAGTGGGTTGAACTGGATCTGTCTCCAATCAACTTAAAGTGATGGGTGTACAACATAGATCCAGTGAGAAATAAATTCAACTCAGCCTTATTCTGAGAAGAGCTAATTATTAGTAGGATGAAATGGATCTGCCTCCAATCAACTTAAAGTGAGGATCAAGTGAGAAATGTATTTAACACATCCTAATCGATATTCGCAGTGTCCCAACCAATAAAATGTCACTTATGGGGTAAACAAAAGAATTTTATTTATTTGAACAAAATTACATACTCCAAGTTGTTAAGGCTTAGAAAAGATCATAAACTTTGTTTTAAAAGGATATTAAAATTCAGATCACTCCTTGTGTGGTGTACTTATAAATACATGTAAAATATTCCTAAGTTTCCTAGTCATAAATACCTGCTTATCTGATTAGTGTAAATATTCTAATACACAAAGTACAGAAAAGTATTCTGCACTTTAGCCTCTCTAATTATTATGGATACGCTTCCTTATACTATTTTATCTACGGAAAAAAGTGCTTTGCACGTTTAACTAGCATGCATATTAGGCAACGTTTCTTTAGCCAATTTTGGGTCGCTTATATCATAATTATGCAAATAGATTATTCTACCCATTTTTCATTGGCCAATTTTTCCCACGTTTCCTTAGCCAATTTGGTGCCGCATATATCATAATTATGCAAATAGATTATTTACCCATTTTTCATTGGTTTAATGTTATGCACAGTTGCAGATAAAATGTTTGATTTAAGATACGTTTGCACTTATCAACCAAAATTATGGATTAACACATTTGCACTTAATACATTTACCAATCATACATTCGCACGTACAAACGAATTTAAATATTATAAAAACGCACTTACAAGAACAATCATTATTATTATAATATGTACATGTACCTTTGCATTTACTAACGCTAATTGTAAATATTTTGCACTTTCCAACAGTAATTGGAGATAAACTTGTGCTTGCAATCTGTATTTGTCGTAACCGTTGCACTTGCCAACAGTAATTGTAGATAATTTTGCACTTGTCGAAGGTAATTATAGGTATTTTCTCACTTGTGAAAAGTAATTGTAGATCATTTGCACTTGCCAAAGCTAATTGTAAATAACTTCGCACTTGCCAACGGTAATTGCAGATACTTTTGCACTTGCCAACGGCAATTGTAGATAATTTTACACTTGTCAAAGGCAATTGTGAATAATTTTGCACTTGCCAACGGTAATTGTAGATAAGTTTGCACTTTTCAAAGGTAACTGTAAATAGCTTTGCACTTGCCAACGGTATTTGTTGATAATTTTGCACTTTCAAAAGGTAACTGTAAATAACCGGTAATTGTTGATAATTTTGCACATTTCAAAGGTTACTGTAAATAACTTTGCATATGCCATTGAAAACTGTAGATCATTAAGTTTGCACTTCACAGAGGTAATTGTCCGTACAGTTGCACCAAACGCGGTAAATAGATATAAATTTTCACTTACCAACGGTAAAATGAAGTTGTTGTTTAAGATAATTCTTTCGTCGGTATCTGTCGTGATGAGAGAATCCAGTTTGAAGAAATTTTGAAATATGAGCTACTCTCACTATGGCGATTTTTAGTAACGTGCATTCGATCTCTTGAACGTTGTTACAGTTACTAGGCTATATCGATCACTCCCAACAAACAGAAACAGACGCACAACAATGAACTATCACGTCTTAAGTTTATTTACATCTCATCAATGTTTAAGGGCATTAATAATTTAAACTATTTTCTGACGCCAGAGAAAGAGTCTTGAAGAGAGAAAACAACAAACACAATCAAGTCCCAAGACGAAAAAGAATCAAATATACGAGCCGAGTATCAGTTGAATATACCGAATAAGACCATAAAATCACGCTGTGTGCATACTCTTTTAAATGGACTTTGATGAAAGCAACTGAAGAGCTGAAAATTGAATTAATTGAGAATCAGTCTTTTAAACCCTTAAGAGCAATGGAATTTTCCATAAAATTTGATACACTTAAGTCAGGATGGTTCATTATATATTATATAGATGGGGTTACATGTTGTAAACAACAACAACAAACAAAACAAACAGAACAATTGTATGTCCTTCTCTCAAGATCTATTTAGACTTAGCAAACAGTGCAGACCCTGGTGAAATGCTGCACTATATGTTTGCCAATGTACATGTTTAGGATTTTCTGGTGTACAAAGGATTAAAAGCACGTGCGCTTTTATATCGGAATCAACCATTTGTGATATGAGCCGTGACACGTGATTTCCAACAATGTGGCATTTTGACAAGTGTAGACTCAGACGAGCCTGTGTATCCCCCTTTTAAGTTCAGAAACTCCAAATGATGTTCGATCAGTAGCTTAACTTTCATATAATATTCAAGCTACTAGCAAAGGCTCTGGTCAGACTGCGCGTATGCGCAGGCTGGTCTGAGCCTTTGTTGGTCGCACATACCACATTGTTGGAAATCTCATGTCATGGCTCAAATTTTTGTTCTTGCTTCCATTTGTGATTTGTTAGTTTAACTGTTGTTTGTTCCTCTGTTTCTTGGTATCAATGATTGATTATACTCTGTGACGGTTGCATTTCCTAGTCATTGTCACTTGTTTTCAAATAGACTTGGGTTTTTTGGGCTGTCTATTTATAACGTCTATTTATAACACCATGCGGGGAAAGATGTTATTATCCCCTTCCCTTGTTTTTCAGTGTCGCATTGTTTGTTTGCTTTTGTTTTGATACTTTACGTCCCAGTCGACATTTTCAGTCATGTTGGGACGATTTCTTATCTATCTCTTCCCGGGTTGTTTCAAATGAACAAAAAATCCATGTTCAAATCAGGAGATTCACTTGCTGTTTGAACATGGGTCTGAACTTGAAAATACTTAAAATGAGCCCTCTATTATATGCGGAAAGCGTTGCTGACCAGACTGATCATTTCGCCAATGTTTTTTTTTTTTTTTTTTTTTTTTTTTTTTTTTCGCGAAAACGTTGCGTACGGTTATGACGTTGTGACGACGATATGGCGTTCGAAAGTACACAGCTCGAAAGTACACAGCCGACGCCATTTTGCTTAGAGAAATCCAATGTAAGAAAATGGACAATTTAAGGTTGTAGCAACGTTTTCAGTGCGACTTGGGTTGGAATAAGATAAAATATGCAAAAAAAACGATCACACATGTTTGTTTGATTGCATTAACAATTGCCTATCGGCCTCGTGTTCAAACAACACCCTCGGGACCCGGCAAATGTTAATGCATGAAAAGCATGTGTGATCCCTATATTTTATGATTCTGCTTTCAAGCCAACAGCTTGTGGTAGAAACCTATTAGACCCATCAGCTATCTGGGTCTGGTGTCACATTGTAGTGACTTAGATTCACACTGGTCAATGTAAAAGCACCGGTGGTTGATACAACGAACTGGTGGTGGCTTATTTCGGCACTGGTGGTGGCGTAAAATGGCGGAAAAGGTAAACAAAATCTATACCTGTTGACTTTATGATTTATTTATAAGCTTGCATTTATTTTATTTGTGATGACACCAGGCGCACAGACCGTCGGTAAGATTACAGTTTATGGCGCTGTCAAGCAATTGGTGATTTAATTCTTGGTTTGAACGGCAAATCCAACACAGTTCTGGAGTTTTGCCGTGACAGGTGCTTTTTTCTAGTGTAACTGCCTAAATTGAGTGAAATCTGCATGTCTAAGCGCAGCTGCTGTCATATTCCCATGAAGTAACATCCAAAAAACGATTACTACTTTGTTTTTTTTTTCTTGGTAAACTAGCAAATGTTTTATTGAGAAATTTTTAATACAACGCACTGGGAGCATTTTTTGACGCATTGATACAACGCACTGATGGTTGCACAGAATTCCTGTGGTTGTTGGTGCAGACTCACCACATCATTCGCTGTTCACATAAACGTTGCAAAACTTGCCATTTCAACCAGCACATGATATTTCGATACTGTATAGAAGGCTCAGGCGAGCCTGTGCAAACGTGCATACTCCCAAGAGCCTTTGCTGCCAGCACAAGAGATCTTGATATTTATTACATTGTCCAGTGACTGCAAATGTGCAGACTCACCAGAGTATTCGCTGCTGTCGTGAATAGCACACAAATCGCCATTTAAGGTAGCACAAGAGATTTTGTACAGTGACGACGGCTAAGGTAAGCCTGTGCAAATGTGCAGACTCGCCAGATTCTTCACTGCTCGCACAAAATGGCATTCAATCGCCATTTGAGTCACCACATGAGAATTTTAAACTGTGGCGAAGGCTCAGACTAGACCAAGCAAATGTGGCCAAAGCCACCGCTGTTCGCATGAATGACACCCAAAAATAGTGAGTATCACAATCACAAACTGCAAACAAACCCATGGCACTGAGAGGAATAGCCACACAACAATCACGAGACACCAGGAAGACGAACTAAGCAAAGCAGCCAGCTCTCTCTCTCTCTTCCCCATCAAGATGATTGTAAAACAAGAATGGACATAAAGTAACAAAATATAGAACAATTACAGAATCCTGTAATGGGAGTAACAATCAACAACGAATCAACAACAACAGAATCACCGCCTTAGAACAGACAGCAGCCTATTCCTCTGGGGTGCTAAAATTGCATTTTACTGGTACCAAATCTTCGCCCTAGAATCTAATGTTGTTGAAGCACAAAAATTTTAAGCTCGCATGGAGGCTTATTAACTATTGTGATGTATCATAACGGAAAACAATCTCATTAAATTAAAAGTTTTGGGGCCAATCTGAAAAATAGGCGAAACACTCTCAAAGTGCGAACAGGGCTAGCTCTGGAGCATCTCTGGTGAGGCTACACATTTGCAGAGTCACGCTTGAGCCTTCATCAGTGTATAAAAAACACATAATCTATGCCTATTGACTGTATGATTTCTTTATAAGCTTGCTTTTATTTTACTTTTGATGATCCAATGCGCACAAACCGTCAGAAACATTGCAGTTTATGGCTCTGTCATGCAATTGGCGTTTTAATTAATAGTTTGACAGATAAATGCGACACAGTTGTGGAGTTTGACAGTGACAGGTGCTTTTTCGATTGTGACTGCCTAACTTCAGGAAATTCTGCATGTCTAAGCACAGTTGCAGCTATGTTATCATAGTCCCATGAAATAACATCCAAAAACGATTACTACTCTCTATTTTTTCTATGCAGAGAAGGCTCTGGCGAGTCTTTACATTTGCATAGGCTCACCTGAGTCTTCATCCTGGTACTAAAATATCATGGGCTGGCTCAAATAACGATTTATGTACCGTTTATAAGAACAGTGAATGCTGTGGTGAGGCTGCACCAGCAACCACAGGAATTCTGTGCAACCATCAGTGCGTTGTATCAATGCGTCAAAAAATACTCCCAGTGCGTTGTAATAGAAATTCCTCAATAAAACATTTGCTAGTTTACCAAGAAAAACAAAACAAAGTAGTAATCGTTTTTTGGATGTTACTTCATGGGAATATGACAACAGCTGCGCTGAGACGTGCAGATTACACTCAATTTAGGCAGTTACACTAGAAAAAAACACCTGTCACGACAAAACTCCAGAACATTGTTGGATTTGCAGTCCAAACCATGAATTAAATCACAAATTGCTTGGCAGAGCCATAAACTGCAATGTTACCGGTGGTCTGTGCGCCAGGTGTCATCACAAATAAAATAAATGCAAGTCTATAAATAAATAATAAAGTCAACAGGTATAGATTTTTTTACCTTTTACGCCACCACCGGTGCTGTAAAATGCAACCACCAGCTCGTTGTAGCAACCACCGGTGCGTTTTTATTGACCAGTGTGAGATTAGACTCAAAATTTTAACATCGACAGCTCCATGCAGTGACTTGCTGGAATCTTTATTTTGTGTACGAAATAAAAGCTTTTATATACTGTCTCGGCAACAAAGCAGCAAACAAATAAAGACGCTGATCAGATTGCGCTGTTACACGGAATGTTCTGTGCCTTTTAACTCATTTCATGTCGTTACCCAATTGCTGTTGTGTATTGCCTTCACATTAATTTTAACTCGCATCCGTGAGACAATCCAAACATATCTAAAGTAAAACTGCATCTTGTACAAAATTAAAGATACTTTACACCAGCTTATTTCATATCAAAATGGAACTTTTCTGCCACTAAAACAGAGTGAGTATAACTGCAGACCAACCCACAACACTTTTAAGCGTGCACATTTACGGAAAAACTCAGACTATTAACATTATGTTCTTATAAACAGCGAAGGCTCAAACGAGCATGCGCATCCTCGTCTGAGACATTGCTGTTTAAAGATATATCATTTGCAAGATTTCGTTTCGCAATCACTGGCTTTTCTATCTATATATTATGCATAAGATACCTATCGGTGTAAAGCAAAATTCCACGCACACTGTCTATGGCGCTGATTTACAGAAAACTGCAAGCTCACTACACACCCTATACCCGGGATGCAACATTTTTGTTTACATCGCCGATCAGAAACAACCTATAATGCCTTCAATTTTACCGTCGTGAGTTGGCTCCCGGTACCGTTAGCTTAACAGGTGACAGGGCCCAGGGACTGGGCTTACAGTAACACGTCGCGTGCGAGAAAGGATTGTGGTAAGTTGACGTTGTTTTTACTTTTACAGACGTTAAAACGAGGAGTTGCGAGTCAAGATTTTGCAGAGAAACATAGTGTACCTACCTTTATGTTTCGCCATAAGTAGTAGTTTAAAAAGGAGCCCTTTGTATCAGAAATAATGTTTTTCACGAGAATATTCCACCAAAGACACGAAAATTGGTTACACTTGCTAATTGCTCAAGTTCTTTTTGTCCGATTGTCCTGGTCGAAAGTTCAGGCTATACCAGAAACATTCTTCGTTACTTATCATCAGGAGACAATAGTGAAATCAAGCAAGCTTTTACAAAATATGGTGCTAAACACACACAGGGTAGTTTGACTGGGATACTATCACCATCGATGAGTGAATTACCTGGATACAAGCAACATCGGAGAGGTTTTTTTTGAAAAATGACACAACTTCCAGCAAAGAGTGCGGCCAAAAATGATATAGTTTACATCGGAGACAAGCGCAAGTTCCACGGACGCCAGAAGTTTCCAGATGTGGTAAGAATGATCTCAATTTAAACTTTTAGAACAGCTTTGCTAATATGAACCGCGACATGTGGTTTCCAACAATGTAGCATTTTAACAAGTGTAGACTCAGGCGAGCCTGTGCAGCCTTCTTTTAAGTTTAGAAACTCCAAACGCTGTTCGGTCAGTAGCTTAACAGTTATAGAATATTCAAGCGAGTAGCAAAGGTTCTGATCAGACTGCGCGTATACGCAGGCTGGTCTGAGCCTTCGTGGGTCGCCATGCGGGGATCCAGGAAGTTTTGTCAGAGGGAGGATTCAAGTACCACTATAAGCGGTCTGAGCTTATTTTGGGAATGTATACAAGTTCTCAATCTTGATCTTGAAAAAAGTATGACTTAAGCTATACCTTGGCTTGTTTCTTTTAATCCCAAGAAAACAGAGTCTCTTCTTATTTCTAGTAAACTTAATAAACCTGAACATCCACCTCTCCTTATGGATAATTATTTTATTAAGGAAGTTAAACCTCATAAACATCTTGGTGTATTTCTTGCCAACGATTGTTCTTGGCATAAGCATATCGATTATGTCAAGGAAAAGGCCTGGATAAATGTCATGAGAAGGTTGAAGTTTTGTCTTGATAGAAAATATCTTGAGACCATTTATCTTACCTTCATAATTAGCATTCTCCCTAAGAATCATGCAGATGGTGATAAGTGACTAGTCACAGAAATCAATAATTTTACCTCCATTTAATCAGACTTGTTGAAAAACTTTCACAAAACAAAGCATTCCCTTTTTCTAACAGTGGTTGCCATGGAAACCGGAAATTAAGATTTCTTGGAGATTGGCGGAGAGTTGCCCAAGGAAAATTGTGAAATTGACACTTTTCAGGCTGGCTTATATGATACTAGTTTTATTTTTAAAAACATTCACTGCTAGCTCCCTTTAGAGGACCACATTAGTTGTACCCAAAATTTTAGTGAAAAATGAAATATGCCGTTTGTATTGTGTTGCCTAGCAACAAATGTGACACCATGGAAACCAATTCTGAAAACACTAAAAATTGACCATTTTCAAATCTGATTATCTTTTTACAGCAAAGCTGCATATGAACGAAATACATAGTGTCTGAATAACCCATGTCTGGTTTACAAATGCCATGAATAAAAAAACTCAAAATGTTTGTAATTTTTGTTTCCATGGCAACCAAACTAACTGACCGTCAGAAATTTTACAAAATACTCCAATTTCAAATCAAATTATCTTGCTTATGCAAACAGAAATATGGATAATTTATACACATTCTGGCAAGTCCACATTTTATTAACAAAATCCAAAAAATGAAAATAATAATATTATTTAAATATAGGTAGCCATGGCAACCAAACCATCAGATAGTCCGTGATTTTACGAAAAACGAGCATTTTCAAAGCAAAATATCTCCTCTAAACAAAAGATTTGATTGTTTATTTATGTACACATTATGTAACTAGCACATGATTTTCAACATCAAATTCAAATTTACAAATTAATTATCTCAATTCATGTTACCATGGCAACCAAAACATCATACCATCAGCGGGTTCACAAAAATGGCATATTAAACGAAAAGGGCATATTCAAAGCAAACTATCTCCTTCCAGCAGGACAGAAAATGAATGATTTTAAACATATTTTACATAATATACATCTGCAATACAAACACAAAATAATAGTTTTTAAGATTCCTGATTATAGTTACCATGGCAATAGGAAATGGCCAAAAACGGTTTTACTCTGAGCAAAGCAATAGAACAGAAAATGAAGTTTGCCCAGGGAAAAATTTGAAATTTACACTTTTTCAGACTGGCTTTTGTGATACAATTTCTTTTGATATCATTAACTACTAGGTCTGTTTAGAAACCCACATTAGTTGCACACAAATTTTTAGTGAAAAATGAAACATGCCATTTGTATTATGTTCCCTAGCAGCGAACGTGTCACCATGGAAACCAATTTTCAGCATGGAAACCAATTTTCAGAACTCTAAAAATTAACCTTTTTCAAATCGGAATAACTTTTTTACAGCAAAGCTGTATATGAACGACATATATAGTGTCTAAATAACCCATGTCTGATTTACAAATGCCATGAATAAAAAAACTCAAAATGTTTATAATTTTTGTTTCCATGGCAACGGAACTAACTGACCGTCAGAATTTTACAAAATACTGCAATTCTAATGCAAATTATCTTGTTTCTGCAAACAGAAATATGGATTATGTAAACACATTCTGGCAAGTCTACATCTGTTTAGCAAAAACGAAAATGTGAAAATAATGAAATTATCTAAATTTATTATAGGTTACCATGGCAATAACTATACTTTACAGAAAAACATTAACTTGTTTTGGCTTCAAAGCTATAAAATCATTTTAAATTGATTTATCCAAAGCATGTTCTAAAATTTTATATTCAACTATCTTTATGCACATCAAATTCTGTAATATAATAACTAGGTGGAACAATTCTAACCACTATTAAATACAATGAATTTCATTTCCATTCTGCAAAAGGCCTGTGATTGTTTCCATGGTTACAACCAGAAACAGGTAAAACCAAATTCATATTTAACAATTTATGAACTTCAAAGGTCCCCATTACATATTGGCAGTATTCAAATATCTTAATATCTCTGCCACTATTTAGCATACTTGCTAAAAAGTTATTGAAATAAGTTTTTGTTATATACCTGATAACCCCACTCACTTTAAAGGACTGTAATTGTTACAAATTATTCAGTTTTCATATCATATTGATAATGTCAATAAAACTCAACTCAATTCTCCTTTTAGCTAATTCAAAACTTATTATTATTAGCTGGAATCACTTTAACACTTCTAGAGATAGATAGGCTGTATTATCTTCAAAAAGTTTTAATGACTAAAAATAATGTTTCCTATATATCTGGTTACCCCACCCACTTTCAACGTTTATAATTGCTACCAAATAAAACTTTACTTATTAATTTTGCTTAAATCATATTGATAATGTTAATATGTTTCAACTCAACTCTCTTTTATACACATTGGGAACTTGCATTATAACCATCTGTACATTTTACTTTTTATAGGCGCAATATATTTAATATCCATTTTACAACAGGCCTGTATTTGTTTCCATGGTAACGGCAAGAACGAGGGAAACCTCATTCACGTTTTACAGTCTATAAAAAACTTGGAGGCCCCTATCAAGTATTGCCAGTATGCAAATATGCCATCGTCCCCACCACTATTGGGAAAACTTGTTTAAAAATCACTTAAACTCGTTTTGGTTATATATCTGGTTACCCCACCCACTTTTAAAGTCTATAAATGTTACTATATCAAACTAAACTTATTAATTTTGCTAGAATCAAATTGATAATGTTAATATATCTCAACAAAACTATCTTTTAAACATATTCTAATTATAAGATACATTCAATAACACAGACAGTGATGTCCCAAAGGCATTTGGGGTGGTTTGGGAGACTTTATAACCAGTAGATTACAATCATATATCCCATTCCTCATGAAAATGCTTAAAATGTCAACATTTGGAAAACTGGTTCTAATTGATAATTGGAACAATGTTATCTATATTTTCTGGACATTTGCTGGCAAGGATTATTTAATGGCTGGCTTTTGTTAAAAAAATGAATAATTTTCTTGCAAATAAAAGTGAATGAAATCATTTTTTCCTCCTGAAATTGCTCAAAATGCCAATATCCGAAAACTAGTACCGCTTGATTATTAGAGCGATAATGACAATTTTTGATTTAACACAGATAATAATTGTATTATGATGAGATCTGATAGAATAAATCTTTTTTACACAAACTAATCTTTTCTAAATAACTTCATTCCGCATAAAGCTGCTTAAAAATTCAATTTTCTGTTATTTGGTACCATCTGATTACTTGTACAATTATTGCTAATGTCTTAAAATTTTACAGCAATTTCTATTTTACTGATGAATTCTGACATAATAAAGTAAATCCCACTAAACCAATGATTATCTTATCTTAATTTGGCCTAAAAATGCACATTATCCAAGATTCCAAAAACTGGTACTGTATGATTATTAGGACAAAAAGACATTTTTCGCATATTTCCAGGCAGTAACTGATGATTAATGATAGAATGAATAACTTCTAATGAAATAGAATCGTTTTGTAACAATTAACATAATTTTCATTGTCTTATATTGCCAAAATCATCTCAGTTAAGTCACATGTACAAAACAGCTTTATTTTGAGAAATCAATTTGTTGGTCAAATTTAACAAGAATTACCAAAAAAACTTCAAATACTCTCATAGATTTTATTGCAAATATTTTATGACCTAAAGTTGGGTTGTCAGAATCTATTTAAGTTGAATACCAGTATTGCTGCGGGGTTTTTTTTAAAAATATCCCTGAAAATTGCCAAATAACCATTTTTTCACATTTTGGAATTTTGCCAATTTTGGTGTATTTTAGGACCCTACTGCAACCTGCACGTGCATGATAGAACCAAACTACATATATCAAGAGTTAGAGTTGATACAATATTGTAGTTTGGCTGAAACCATTTGGTTACAGAATGTTTTTTGAATAACTGCAAATACTTTCAAATTAGTGTTTTTTCATAATTTCAAAATACAGAATCTACGAAATTTGCCCAAAATGAACAATCATGGTTTCCATAGCAACCAAGGGTAACGAATCAAAAATTACTTTATTTTTGGTGGTTTGGGGTTATATGTACAACATACAAAAAAAATCAAGTTAATCTGAGACTATGCGTGCCTATCTAGATTTTTTGGTGGTTACAGAGAATTGCTCTTAAAACTTGAATAATATCCAACTGGAAATGTTAAACCACTTATGATGCAATTTATTTAATCTCTATTTTGCGACAGTACTCTGATTGTTTCCATGGTTACCCCCCCCCCCCCCCCCCCAGAAGGTGGTGAAATCTACGCATGATTTCGTGTTTTATAAACTAATACCATTTAGAACTTACCATTAACTGTATATGTCTCTATGTACGCTGGGAGAATGGCTGTAGTAGTTCAAAAACGCCAAAAATAAGCTTTTTTTCATACCTGGCTATCCCACCAACTTTGGTTGCCATGGTAACAAGGAAAATGAAATATTTTGAACATTTTTATTTTTTCATTACTGACGCCTAGCATCAGTGAATATCCCTAAAATAAAATTCATCCCTTTTGATATTTCCTGTCTCAACAACTATCTTTTAAAATTGGTCAAAAAGTGCAATTTTAGGCCAGTAGCAATATTCACGTTTCCATGGAAACCAAATTGAGCCACAAAACCAAACTAGCGTGTGTGCAACTTTTCAAGTTTGTATCGATGCTTCGTATGCTATATCAACTAA
Organism: Loripinus fragilis; assembly: GCA_964019695.1. NCBI lineage: Eukaryota > Metazoa > Mollusca > Bivalvia > Lucinida > Lucinidae > Loripinus > Loripinus fragilis. Next base: position 112,705,368 of record OZ026515.1, read on the forward strand.
TGTCTACACATTTGTGTTTGTTGGTCATTTTATTCCGTAAAGTTAGGTATTTTTCCAATTTTGCTATTATGTTGCTACTTTGGTTGCCATGGATACCGAATATAGAAACATTTTGACCTTTTTTATTTTTTCATTTAAGACACAAGACATTAGTGTATATTCCTTATGCTGACACCTTTAATCTCACCTTTGCTGTAAAAAGATAATTTGGATAGAAATTTGTCAATTTAAGCCTCCAAAAATATCATATAGCCCCTCTTCGTTGCCATAGAAACATACTCTGCACGTTTTATTTATCCTTTTCCATTTGTGATATTGAAAGTTAATACCTTATTGATTTTTTTCATACAGCATAAACCATTTGACTTTAAAAGATAAATAGGCTGCATTGTCTTAAAAAGTGTGATTTTTCATTTTTCCAAAACTAGAAAACATGCTTCTGGAGGCAAAATCTTTAACTGGTCGTTGTCATGGTAACGGCATGACAATAACCGTTTCCCTTTGGCTATGTGACTTTTATGTTATAAGGAATCTATTGCGCCAACTTTTTTTTGGCATTCTGAAAAAGTCACTTATCAGCTTTTCTACTGGGCCTGCATGATTCTTAGGGAGAATGCTAAATAAGACCAGTACTAGAATATGCCGATGTCGTCTGGAGCAAATGTACAAACTATGAGAAGCAAGAACTTGATAAATAAAAATACAGACAGAGACAGCAAGGACTGACTGCCACATGGGTACTAAGATTGTGGCATTACATGCATTTTACTAGGTAGTTAAATGGGAACCCTTTGAAACTAGGTACAGACAGGACAGACTTTTATTTCTATATAAAATGTTTGACAATCTTTCTACAGAATATCTTTCTTCGCTGATTCTCTATACTGTCAATACTCTATCAAGATACAATCTATCAAGATAATAAACAAAATAGTCACACCATAGACTCTCGAACTACTCGATATTTCAATCCAATCCTTTTTGCCATCTTATATTAGAGAATGGAATAACTTTTTTGTTATTTATATCTTTGTTAAGTCTGCCAATCAAACAGTACAATTCTATGCATAAAACTAAACTATATACAGTAATTAAATTGTTAACTATTACTCAGTGCATAAATAGGAATATCAGATTGGCAGGCTTAGCAAGGCTCATTTTAAAAAAGACGTAAAATAGATAGAGAATGGAATACCTTGCCAATGGATGTTAGAAGCAGTGATTATTTTCAAGTGTAAATTGAACTCTGACATTAATGCCATCCCTAGATATTTCTATGCAGGTAATAGGCGTGCTCAGGTTCTTCACACCAGATTAGGTACAAAGTGTTGTCTCTTTCAGAAGCATATCATATATTCGCCGATCGGTCTCTGTGGTAATGTAGAAAATACTGATCACTACCTTATGCATTGTCAACTTAACCGTGTACAGAGAGCGGAGCTTAATCACAAAATCTCTCAGCACACTACAGTTACTCTTCAAATTCTCTTATTTGGAAGTCCTTCACTATTTTCGCCGACAAATACACTCATTTTTGAAGAAATTTAAGTTAAGTCAAATATTGACTCATTAACACTTGAGTAACTGCGCTTGGCTTAGAAAAAGCACCCCCTTCATGTGCAGATTTCGTCAGGGCGGCATTGGTCCTAACAACGTATTTCATCCATCAACGTATTTCACAGAGGGGCATACGAACCGGGCCTGGAGAAGCAATGGACCCAATGGACCTAATTTCTTCTTGAGGGAGATCCATATCAGTGTTTCTAAGGAAACATATAGCCTCTTGTGATTTTCCTGGAGGGGTCAGGACCCCCTGTCTCCTCCCTCTGGATCCGCATATGCCCTTAGGCGGGATCAAATGTTAAACATTTAAATGTCACAATAACTAAGTCAATTGTCAATACTTTTAACAAAAACTTTGCAGGAACAATATATATGAAACCAGACAAAAAGGAATTAGTTTTAAAGCCTGGGCCTGATCCCCTGTGTATTTGGTAGGACCAAGGCCCAATTTTTTTTTCAGAATAGTGTCATGCTACATATTAAATAAAAGGCATTGAAGCATACAGCAGTATTCTAGCAAATAGTTGCCCTTTTACACCGATCCCTTGGTGGACGAAAAGGTCAAACAATGTTTTTTTCTGAAAGCAGTCATGCTACATATCAAATTAAAGGGAATGAAGCGCTGAACAAAATGCAATAAAATATTCTGCCCTTATCCTTATTTCAAAGTAAACCTATAGCCACGTGATATACCATGTGGGGTTGGGATCCCATGTCTCATCCCTCTGGGTCCGCCATGCTCTTAGGCAGGATCAAATGTCAAAATTTTAAATCTCACAATAGCTAAGTCAGCTGTCAATATTTAACCAAACTTGTGCAAGCAGACAGAGGAACAAAAGACATGAAACCAGTCAAAAGGCATTTTAGTTTTAAGGCCTGGGCCCGATCCCCTTATGGACTTAGGGGATTTGGCCCAGACCAAAAATCTTCTTGTCGGATATGGTCAGGCTACATATTAAATGAAAGGCAATGAAGCATACAACCACGTGCTAGAAAATAGTTGCCCTTTTACACACCATCGATACCTAATTGATTGACCAAAAGGTCAAATTCTGAAAGTAGTCATGTTACATATCAAATTAAAAGGAATGAAGCATAGAACACAATACAATCAAATAGTCACAATATTTTACTGAATGCAAAACGTTTGAACTTACACTAGCCCATGACCTGCTTTCTGTAACTCACCTTGGAGAATAAAATTCACCTTTTTCAGTCAATACCAAATATATTTCATCTTGTGAGGTGAAAATATTAGCATTTTCACTCGTGCTATAATATTTCACCCCACTCGATGAAACATATTTAGTATTCATCTATAAACGTAAATATCTTCTATTAATTATTATCATTATTATTAGTAGTAGTAGTAGTAGCAGTCACGTGAGTAGTAGTAGTAGTAGTAGTAGTAGTAGTAGTAGTAGTATAAACTAATCCTTCCTCGAAGGATAAAAATTTGTCGAATTTGCTTTTTTATTTCCTGTTTTCGGGGCTTGGACAAAGCACAACTCAATTCTGTCTGCTGTCGAACTAACGAGATGGGCGGATCCAGAAATTCCGTCCTGACGTTTTTTTTTTTTTTTTTTTGGGGGGGGGGGTTCGAGGTTTTTTTGCAGAGGGCCGAGGTTAAATTGCTTCTCGTGTGGGGTCCGTACCAGTATTTCTAAGGAAAAACTATAGCCACTTGTGATCTTTGAGGAGGTCTGGATCCCCTGCCTCCCCCTCTGGATCCGCTTTTGAGCTATGCTAGTCCAACCCATGAGGCCGGATAGTAGTCATATCTGTTGAACAGAGGTTCGATCGTGCTATTGGGGCGAGGATAGTCCTTATAATACACAACAGTTCCATTTGAAAGCCAAGCACCCCACCACCCAAACGTTCCGGAAGTCATAATAACATGATCACACAACGTCATCAACGCCAGATCCTCATACGCCTGATCAAATGGACTAATGACAGTGTTACTTCTATTAAGATTTGAGTTGCACCATTCTTTATCGTTACTTAGCACAATGAATAATGGATCCGCATTTAGCCTGGTTTTGATATAGGACATTGCCTTGTCGATATAACCAAGTCCAGCAAAGCCGAATCCACGTTTAAGTGCACCAGGCTTGATAAAGTCACCTCTTCTGACGTGAACACAAACATTGGGACTACCTCGGCGACTAGTACGCTTCAAGAAATCCACCGCAGGTTTCAAATAAGTGTCCTTTACCTTGTAAATTCTTCTGATGATTTCGTTTATTTCACTGAAATATCGCCAAGACTGGAAACAACCGAACAATTCGTAATTATGTTTAGTATCAATCTTCGCAAATTTCTTATCATAAGTCGCTACTTTATCATCTCTTAAACGAATCAGTCCAGAGGTGTTTATATTAGCTACATTTGGCAAACTGAAAACATTTGTAAGTGGACACTTTGGGCTTATAACTGCTGTGTAATTGTGGCGGTGCGCGACTCCGAGTAATGCCGCATACTCGAACATCTGGTTCCCAGTGCGACCTATACATTTAACCAGGGCTATCAAATGCGAACAATGAAACGGCATTGCATGAGATTGGCTCATGTTGCAAGATTGGTATGTGTTGTCTAGCTGATATCCACCATTTCCCGCTATGCTGATATCAACCGAAGATTTCCCGAGGCTAGTAGCGTTACGATCATATGACTTATTATACTTAAATAGATTAGACAGTGCCTCTGTCACGTCTGTGGCTGAGCGATAAGATGGTAGAACTGGCGACAAAGAGACGAATGCATTAATAATAATGTATATAAGAGCGGCTACGAAAAGATAGAAACTAATGCAGTACATGCACACGGTTTTGTTCTTCTGCATTGTGTCTCTTTGCTGGTATCCTCTCTGAAAAAGAAAAAAGAAAAAAATAATGTATGAAACCAGCAATGAGCCATGACATGTGATTTCCAACAATGTGTCATTTTGACAAGACAGGGTAGACTCAGACCAGCCTGTGCAGCCTCCTTTTAAGCTTAGAAACTCCAAATGATGTTTGATCAGTAGCCTAACAGTCATAGAATGTTCAAGCGGTTTGCAAAGGCTCTGATCAGACTGCGCGTATGCGCAGGCTGATCTGAGCCTTTGCTGGTCGCACATATTACGTTGTTGGAAATCTCATGCCGCGGCTCATTTTAGCGTGTCGCTGTCAATTGGAAATATTTAACCGTTATAGAATAGGCTTCAGACTCAATGGCGCTCTGACTAAGGCTTTAATCGGTGGATTGGTGCCTGATGATAGGCTGTAGCTGGGCCTACCGTGGCTAAACTTGAGGTTTTCTTTAGCTATGACTATCTGTGAGTCGTGAGCCCTTTGTCTGTTTCATCATAGTGCGTTAATTTGATTATATTGTTTCTCTATGATGATACATTGCAATAGTTAGGAATCCTCCATGCGAGGTCAACATTTTTTGTGCTTCAACAACAGCAGAATCTAGGGCGGAGATTTGGTACCAGTAATATGCATTTAAGCCCCCTGGTGGCGTTGGCTGCTGTCCTGCTAAGGCGGTGGTTATGCTGTTGTTGATTCGTTGTTGATTATTACTCCCATTGTGGGATTTAGAAGTTGTTCTATGTTTTGTTGTGCGTTACTTTGTGTCTATTATAGCTTTGCAATCATCTCGATGGGGAAGAGAGAGCTGGTTGCTTTGCTTTGTTTGTCTTCCTGGAGTCTCGTGAATGTAGTGTTGCTAGTCCTCCCGATGTCACGAGTTTGTCTGCAGTTTGTAATTGTGGTATTTCCTGATCATACTCACTTACTTTTTTTTAAAATTTACCAGAGGGATCCTAAGCGCGACTATGTTTTAGTACTAAGGCCAGAATTTTTTTATTAGTTTATTTACGGGAATCATTTTTCAGATTTAGGGTCGGGTGGACGAAAAAAAAATAAAAAAGCTCTGAAAATGACCAGTTAACTTTTTTTTTTTTCATTTTCAGATTTTTTTTTTTTCTTTTTTTTAATATCTCAAGAAAAAACAGCAAAACTAGTGTCAAAACAGTCTGTATTAAATCTTTATATATTTCAACATTTTCATAATAATCTGGATAGGACATTCATTTTTAACAGTGCCACTCTCAAAAATACCAAGACAGAACCTCAAAAAAATATTTTTTTAACCAAACAAATAATATTTAGAGACGGTGGATAAAATAAAAAAAAATAGAAAATGAATTTTATTTTTTTTTCTACTTTCTGGAAAATTACAGTAGGAGGGTTCGTAAATCAACTAATAAAAAAATTCCGGCCTAAGCGGACCTGAAGTCACTATCGGTAAAAAAAAATTGTAACCCTATACTCGGAAAGATTATTGCAAGACACTTACAGGATTGTTATCATTTTAAATAGAGGATCCTACATAAGTGATCATGTTTTATTGAATTTATTAAACGAGTTGAGGAAAAGAGATAAAATGCGAGGCTTGCCGACCATGTATCTCTTTTTCGCAACGAGTTTAATAAATTCAATAATACAAGAGCACGAATGTTAGATTATTTTTATCATATGACATTAAGATTACTTTGAAATACCATTTCTTGCGTAAAAAGTTATAATTGCGTCATTATGTACGCAACGTTCACGGGTGGTAATGTCGTAAGGGCTGTTTCACATATACACCGAATCCGAACCGAAACCGAACCGAAACCGTAAGGGTAACGGCCACCGAATTGCATCGTTTCGTTTTCGGCAGACCTTTCACCTATGAACCGAATCCGTGGACGAAATCTAAGAAAATGTCTGTATAATTTGGACTTATTTCCCTCTCAGATAGCAGAAATACCTTTACAATACAAATTGCTCCATATCACTGCATTAAGTTCGTGGTCTTTATAGTCGCTCTGGGTATTGTCCCACAAAAGTCTGTAGTAACCGGTATTGAGCTTGTAAAATAATTGCACAATTGTCTCGCTGGACAATCCATCAATGGTTTTCATGATTACTAAGTTATATACAACGCACGTGGTTGTGTATGTGCAGATTTTATTAAAATTACCTGTCGTGTTTGCTGAAATTCGGCCACCGAAACCGAAAAAAATAAAATCAAAATCGTGCACGTTTTCGGTTCGGCGTTCGGTTTCGGTTCGGTTTCGGTTTCGGCGCATATGTGAAAGCGCCCATAGGGTTTAAGGCATTTTAATTTTTCGGTTCGGTTTCGGTTCGGTTTCGGTGTGTATGTGAAATGGCCTTAAGGGGCGATCGAACGGTTATGTAAATGAAACGGGAGCAGTAAACAATGGAAGCAGCTATGTGAGCAGTCTTGTTTTAACTGTTTTACCGTTTTGGAGCTTAATATAAGTAAACATAGAATGATATTCCCAAAAATATTCATTTCTGTACAAGAAGCAAAGGAATTTGATGTAAGAAAGTCTACAGCTAACGAATGATATGCTTTCTCCTGAGCAAGGTGTACGCATTTAATCATTTTTTGTGTTTGCTAATGAAGGTATTCTGTTCAACAAATGTTCTAAAATGCTTTATTTTTGTCAAAAAATCATATCCTTCCTAACTTATTTGTCAAGCAAAAGCAGTATAAACCATCTTCTTGATGGCACTTTGTGTCGGCGACGTGCTTTTGGTTCCTATTGCCCCTTACGACATTAATTGCCCCTAACGGTATGATTGCCCCTTACAAGACGAATTAACTTGGACAGTTCAAAGAGAAAAGTAGAAAAAATAAGTTTTAGAAAATATTCTCGTTGTGATGCATGGAGTGTCGCTGATTTTAAATTCAAATTTTCCACATCATGTGAAAACCTGCATAATGTCAATTGCGATCAACAAAGGCGCAGATCAGCCTGCCTGTGCAGTCTGAGCAGCATCCTTTTGTTCGCTTCCTTGATAGCAGACTATCTACTCATGTTAAAGCCAGCCTAATCATGCTAAAACCAGAATGTCAATGGTGCAGCTTGTTTCTGTGGCTGTGGAGGCTGGTTTGAATTTTACCTGGTCGGCCTTGAAATCCAGAAGACACATTTTGAATGGTATGGCTTAATTCAATGTTGATTATATTGAAAAGCGCTGTGACTCATTTGCGAGATCGAGGGGTTGTGTGTTCGAGCCTCACCAAAGGCGCTTCATTGTGGCTTTAAACAAATACTTGATTCTTTGCTTGGTACTGGTTCAACCCGATTTTAAGATCAACGAAGTTTTGAATATTATTCTAATTGTTTGGGTTTGGGGGGTTGTCATTGAATGGGGGTGTTTGGGTCATTTTAGGCTCTCATTAAGGTTCAGCTAAGATAGGAATATTTTGGGTAAGCTATATTTTTGAGTGTGTGCGTGGATGTGTGTGTTTATGTGGTGGGGTGCATGCTAGATATGTATAGTTGAGGGGAAGTAATCAGTACATGCTACGGAGGAAAAATGAAAAAGCCCCCTTGGCCACCGCAACCAATGGGCATGTGATCACTTGTAGATTTTCGGGACTGTTTGTGGCGGGTCATGTTAGGGCCACTCTAAGGGTAGGGTAAGAACTGGCATAGTTTCGAGGGTGGGGTAAACTCAACTTTCAAATGGAGTTTTTAGAGGCATGCTTGATACATATCTCTTGAGGAGGGGTGGGAAGTGAAGTAATCAGTAGATTGTAAGTCCACCAGATAATGTAGCCAGAAAACAATGAACATATAGCCCCCCCCCCCCCACACACACACACACTGACACACACACACACACACGCACACACACACACACACACACACACACACACACACACACACACACACACACACACACACACACACACACACACCTTCTACTGGATGTGTGGGTCATTTTCAGGTGGTGTTGTATTCCAAGCGTATTCGCTGTGGAACCTGGTAATTTTACATGCACGGATTTGAACAGAGCTAATGCAATTGCAGCAAATCTAAGTGCACCACCAAATTCTTTCCTATACCCCAACTCCTAGCGTTTGCTTAGGGATACAGTTTCGTTAATTTTTTTCTCCTGCGTCTGCTTAAACATCCACCCATACGTCTAGGAGCTGCCGTAGTGTAGCAGATAAACCGGAGACGCAGGTTGGATCCCCGGTTTCAACAGTCTGTTGGATGATACTTTTGCCGTGGTCAAGTCTCCATATCATCGTAGTTCTAGTTGGGACGCATACATCTATCAAAGGGACGTCACTGTATGTGAAACAACTCAATGTGCTGAAGGACCTCTGACACTTTGATAGGATATCTGCCTATTTTTCAGATGCTTCCCAAAACTTCCCTATGCATAAGATATCACTGGTTTTCTTTCGGATAGGACACTTGATGTATTCGGAATGAATTAAGTTTATAATTAGACAGACAAACCCATACAACAAAACAGGAGACCCTACCAAAGGGGGTAGGGGTTGAAATATTTGACTTCGCCAAAACATTTAGAAATCAGATATTCTTACCTGTAAGGGTATTATATCATCAATACTCGATTAGAAATCACAGTGAAAGTATTTTAAAGTCCAAACTCATGAGCATTTTAGTGATTTTTTTTTTTTGCTGTTTTTCTATCCGATTTGTTAAGGATTTTTTTGAAGTGCAACTGTAGTCCATATTCAACCTTGATGACAATGTATTTACCTGGTGCAATTTTATGCAGCAAAGTACAATAACCATTCATCCATGCGTAAAGTACACCTAGGGCGGACTTGATTTAGGAATTTTAGAGTACTCGGCGTACGCCAGAACAGTCATCTAAAACAAGCAAAACTGGGCACTTTGGAGTACTCCAGAGTAAATCAAGCGATTGTTTTTGAATTGTGAAAAAATAACACAATCCGATTGCTAAGAAGAAGAAAAAAGAATGACAAAATACATGTGCTTTCAATTTCTTTTAATAATTACCATATTTTTTCAATATTATACAATTATTGACTTCAATGAGGTAGACATAAGGATTTATCTACCCGAAAAAGTGATAATTCACCGAGGCCGCTAGGCCGAGGTGAATATCACTTTTAAGGGTAGATAAATTCTCATGTCTACCGAAATTGAAGTCAATAACTGTTTTGTTATATGACTTTTCAACTTAGTTTTCTACTTTCACTTTGTTATTGAAGTCAACCTTCAACCTAAGGACTTTCTAACAAGTTTTATCAACTGTTATTTAAATATTTTAATGTAGTATTTTGCAATTTGAAATGTATATTAATTCTCTGAATGTGGAATGTAAAATTTAATCATAAAACTTTTTTTTACATTTTGTTTATTCATACAAAGATAAAGAACAAACAAAACAAAACAAAACAGTTGTTAAAATTCATGAAAGTCTTTAGTTTACTGGTTGGGATGTGAAACAGCAAACCATGTCAATTTCATGCAGCACATGCTAGTTTTATACTCATCATGTTATTTTTAGCTCTCTAGAGGGTGATATTGCAGAAGTGTCAAAAATATTAACTTCTGGAAACTAGTTGGCGCTGGATTTCTTCCTATATCACCTTCTGAGCCAGTTTAGACCAGTTTTCAGGTAGACATAGAGATTTATGAAGACAAATTGGGCCAATCAGGAGACAGGATTCTCTCCAGTCATATAACAACAATAATTATCAGAACTTATCGGAAACGACAGAAAAATATCTCAGTACAGTGTAGGCAGTGCTCCGCCATCTTATTTTGGAACAGGTCACGTGACTGTTCTGTCTACACCACCTTGGAAGACGGAGTAGCCGGAGTACGCCGGTACAGATGTTCCAGCACCACTTGATTACTGTTCTGCCTGTTCGGAGTAAAAGGAGTATAGGGAACAGCTAAATCAAGTCTGCCCCTAGTTAAAGGCCGTGTAGTTTATGTGTATTGGATAGATACAGTATTAGTGCAAAATAATCTACCAACTGAACTTAGTAAAAGGATAGTTTTCATAATCTATAGAAAAATATGCTTATAACGTTGTAATATTTTATGACTAATGGGTTATGGAAAGGAAGCTTACTTGTACTAATTATTTCATTATACCGGAAAAAAAAGATTTTCAAGTGAGCACACCAAAAATCCAAATGCTAATGTTCGGGCTCGCAAAGTCGTCACATTTTGGGCTGTGGGATATCATCCCCCCCCCCCAAGTTCCTGCTAGCTTTTCATATATATTATGTAAAATATGGGAACACACTTACGTGCAAAAGGATTAGTTGGAACTCGGGGGGAAATGATGTTTTAAAAAATATTTTTCTATTTCCTATATGTATAATGCAAAAAGTGACCATTTTAGCCCCAAAATGAAGCCGTACATTCATGGAAATAGGAAATGAAATGCAATATCATAAAATAGGGACCAACAGCGAGCTTATATATGAAGATGGAAGCATTTTGTCGACTTTAATTTCCATCAAAATTATAGGCAGCGATACACTGTGATTCCCATTACCACCGTCAGAGGTCCTTTCCAACGTGCTTAGTCGGTTATCATCACTCCTTCTACATCACTCCATCACAGTTTACATAATGTATACATAAACAAAAAAGAAACGTCCTATTTTCAAAGTACTGTATCTTTCGATCCAGCTAAGATGGTGCAACAAAAATAGCGTCCGACACATACAAAAAGGGTAATTATTTAATTTTATCTTCTGATCTTGAAGGGTTATTAAACCTAATGTGTACACAGCTTTTTTCCATTATCATCAGGAAGTTAATCATCAAAACGTGACACATTTAACGTTAAATGGCAACCAGAAGCGTTCGACGATGTAAAATAATCTAAAAATCCCGAGTCCGCTTATTGAACAAACGAAATTGCAGTTCCAAAGCTTTCATTTACAAAAGTATCTAAAATTACCGCCCTTTGAATTAAACAAAGAGCAAATTAAGAACTTTCAAATCTCCTTAACCTAACATCATTTTGAGACTCATTTTGTTTTAATTTGTTGTGTTTGTTTATGACAACAATTACACAATAGAGAAAAACGAAAACTATGGCTAATGTCGGGCATCAAATGTTCACTAAATCTGTGTTTAATACCCCACCCCTTCCTGCAAAATCATCAGAGAATTTCCATTATCAATTGTTTTGATGCTGATTAGTCTTAATTACTGTTAAAATGTTTGTGTCATCAAATTTGTTCGATTTTGTTGATTATCAAAATGTAGGACCAATTATGAATTTTCTGAGTGTTTTCACGCACGCTCGTGATCGATGTTTTGTGACGTCAGAGTATGTTACAAACAAATGACCGTGGCGGAAAAAGCAATGCATACAACTAGGCAGCTTATCTTACAAGAGAGTTTGTTCAGTGATGTTTAAATGTACTTGATGGGCTCGGTATTATGACGGACACACAAACCATTGATGTTGTGACTTTTGATTTTAAGGTTTCTCGTGTTAGCTGCTTTTTCAGCGGCTCTACTGATTATCAAATGGATTTCTCTTAGGTGCAAATCATTTCTTAAGTTTTTAAGGTGAAAATTTCAATGAAATGCGTTCATCCATTTAGAACGGACAGACATAAATGTCAAGCGGACATAACTTTATTGTTTCAGTATATGTAACGTACGCGGCCCTAAAGTCGTCACCTTTACGCATTTAAGCGATTGTCCCGGATAAGAGACACTCATTGACTAAGAATAGACTTTAGCAGATGGTAGTTTAACCATCCAGCTAGTGGATAAACTAAAGAAAATGGCTTGAAACCACCCGAAAATAACGTTAAAAGACCGATTTTGTCAAGAGGGGTCTGCCTGACGACTTTAGGACCACCAAGACCTAAAGTCGTCAGTAACTAGGCCCTAAGGTCGTAGACGATGGGTGGTGTTTTTGTGACCATATTAGCGCAGTATAGGGCTGAGTGGCGGCACTTATTTATTCAAATGGGTGTGTGTTTGGCATCAGAGACGTCATGGCAGTATGAGCACCTGTGCTGGGGATCCTAACGGTGTTCTAGGCATAGGTGTCAGTGTTGGTAGTCGTAGGCGTGTACTATATGTCTAAGTGGTGTTGGAGGTCATTTTAGGGACGCACTAGTGGGCTGGGAGACGGTGTTGATGGTCACAGGAACATACTGGATGTCTCGTTGGAGGTGTTGGTGGTCATATGGGCGTACTAAAGGTATGAGTGGACTGGCAGTGTTCGCATTCCTAGACGTGCTGTTTAATTTAGTGACAGTGGGTTATATAAGGGACGTGTTGAATGCCTAAGTACCTTATTGGCGGTCTAAGAAACGTATTGAAGGTACGAATGGCGGAATTCGTGGGCTTACAGACGTATTAAAGGTCTGAGTGGTGATGCTACTAGTCGTTAGGGTATATTGTTGCCCTGAGTAGCGAAGTTCGTAGTGATCGATGTGTATTGAAGCTCTAATTGGCGGTGGTGGTATGGATGTATACTAGGTGGCCATGATCCTATGACCACACATGAGCGTACATTTATATATAGATCAAAGTGGTGTGGGCGGCGTATGCTTAAAGAGAATTCCTGAGAGACAGTGTTGGTCGTGTACATATAGAAAATTGAAAGTCTTTATTCATGTTTTAATAGTCCTGTAGACGTACTAAATGTGGTTGGCATACATGAGCCACGTCATGAGTAACCATGTCTTTGGGATTTGCAACCTATACTGATTTAAACTGGCATGCTCAGCTACTCAGAATTGAAAGCTAGGAATTTGCAATTATGAGCATTTAATATACTATCTAGACAGCGAAAACAAGAGCTTACCAGACTGTGTGCAGGCTATTATAGTGGAAAATGAAACCCTTACACATCTACGGCACTGCCAGGACTCATCAGCGGTTAACCCCCCCCCCCCCCCCCCCGGTACTTAAGCCCCGCTATGTCCCCGGTAAACAACGAGTTCAAGTCGTTGTTTTAACACAGACGAACTGAGTAAACAGGGAGAAAAATCACCCATTTTATGAAGCCCAAAAGTCGGCAGGTCTGACCTAAAGTCGTCATCTCACTTTTCAACCTATTATTTCTGTTAGAGATAGTCTAATCGGCCAAAGGGATGTAATTATTGCTATTTCGGTATATTCTGTATATGTTAAGAATGGAAGTTTATATGTGGAACAGATGTACAGTACAGTAATTTCGTTTCGCCGGATCGATATCAATATCGCTTTCAGCTCTCGACAGACTCCCAATTTTGCATACAATTGGGTACCCCCATTTCAACGCCTACCACTCGGATATCTTTTATACATTGGCTGTACTTTATATATCAATTCACAGGGCAGATAATTTCCTTTCAAATGATGCCCCCTCTAAGAAGTTTCGATGATGTGAACGGAAAAGAGCGAGGCTAAAAGAAAACTGACGACCTTAGGGCTATGACGACTTTAGGGCCGCGTACGTTACTCTTTTATTCGAGCGACACGACAGTCAGACACGTTCACCGATTGGCACAGAGGGGGGTCGGGGGGGGGGGGTACTCTGATATATTCATACATACGTAGGCTCGGGTTCAAATTGTGATTTTCAGTTGGGTTTTTTTGGTTTGTATGTTTGTTTGTTTTTCAGAAAAAAAAATTATTTTTGGTATATTAAGATTTTGTGGATATTTTGGGGGGTAATCACAAAATTGGACTATATTTAAGGGTCATTTCTATGCGTTTTAGGGTCTTTCTTTAGTCAATGTACAAATGATGGGGATATTTATTTGGGCTGCTTAAATTTCAAATATATTTTGTTTGTTTGATATTCCTGATATTTTTGGGGTGCACGGTAGATGCTGGGCTGGAGCCTACGCATGTCGAAAAATGAGAGTTACCCCCCCCCCACCCCCCCCCCCCCGGGTTAGCACACTCTTTGCATACATGCTTTTTCAATAAAGCGGTGTCATTCGTATTTTTACATGTCGCCATATAAATAGGAGCTCTAAGTGAATAGTCAGGGGCGATAGGGACTCCCGCGCGAATTTGATGCCGATTTATGGTGACCTATACCAAATCAAACTTTATGGGATAACTAATGAAAATCACCTGGTCACCCATCTGGGTTTCACGTCTGGGCGTCATTATGACGTCATCAAAAGAACGTATATTGTATCAGTGCAATTTAAACGGTATGTCCATTGTAGTCTATGGCGATCAAGACTTTCTTGCATTTTGTTTGCCAATTTCAGTCGAAATGCACCAAATTTAATCTTAGGGGTAAATAGTTAAAAGGAAGAGGCTATTTACAGTTGACTGTCAATAGCCAAAAAAACGTTAAAATGGCTATTTACAGTTGACTGTCAATAGCCAAAAAACGTTAAAATGGCTATTTACAGTTGACTGTCAATAGCCAAAAAACGTTAAAGTGGCTATTTACAGTCAACTGTCATTAGCCAAAAAACGTTGAATGGCTATTGACAGTCAACTGTAAATAGCCATTTTAACGTTTTTTGGCTATTTACAGATAAATCAGATATTTTCATTGATGTTGACTTTATATTCGAACATTTGGTGGACAATTTCAAGTACAGATGAATATTAAAGTCAAATAAATGTGCTTCTTCCATATTTTGTGAATGCCGTAAATCGTATTTGAGCCTGTCATGTGATTTTTGGGTATTTGACGCATGCAAAAAGTTAAGAAACACGCAGGCTTGTGCATCTACACAGACGCTCCATTGGCATCGCTGTTCGTACGCATAAGTAGAAAATGGTCATATAAGAGCCAAACATCTCAAAAAATGTACAAGTATGGATTTGCAGTCAGGTGAAAGGCAATTATTATATGATTGTGACATTTCCTGATCAAGATTATAGAGCTCAGACTTCTTACGTGTAACATATATTCCAAGGTTTCCTGATCAGACACCACATTCTGCGAAATCTGATTTGGATCTCGACTGTTTGTCTATATCCCATGGATATATATATAGCTACTTTGACTTGTTTATAGCACAAGTTGTTTTTGTTTTTCGGAGTTACACGTGCATATACGAGGTCTGATTATGTCTGAAATAAGCAACGCATTTGAACATTTTATTGTTTTATTAATGAAATCCGATTCACATTTTCTAAATAAAGGCGATTCATGTATATCAACTAACAGTACATGTATGTAGATTTTAACCATTGTGCCAATTTATATAGCTCAGTTAATTCAACGCCTGGAAATTTAACACCGAAATAGCTCTCCGAGTTTCTCTAATCAGTTTCTAGTCATATGCCGCGGGTACTTAAGAGAAACATCTCAGTGATACGATTCATTTAAGTAACCACGGCACATGCTTTTTGCTGTCGTCTTCTCGCCGAAACCATTAAGCTTTAGTGAGAGGCGACGATTCGTTAAGCAAAAAATATAGAACGACCAACTGTACTAATAAAACTATGCTGTTGCTGAATAAAGGAACGTCTCGATGAGACGGTTCCTCTGAGTAACTCCAGTGTATCCTGTCGGCAGAGTTTGAGTCTGTATATGCATCTAATATGACACCACTGCAACGCAGAGTACATTGATACTGTAAACCAGTGTCCCGAAATCAACTTCCGCGATGTAGAATTTGCAATATGTAATCTCTCTGATACTGTATTTGCGGTTGATTATAGTTGGGGGGGGGGTGTTCGAGGGACATCTGTATTAAACGCTTAAGTTATTTGTGTACGGTCTTTAAATACCTTAAATGAGACAGCGGTACACTTTTAAGAGTTATTCTTGATTAGATCATTTTTATTGTAGATAGCTGTTCCAAGCTTTTAGAAACTCTGGTATCATTTTTTTCGAAAAAAAAAGTAAATTGTGGAAAACCTTTGATATGAGTTTAGACAATGTAGTAAACATATGTCCAATAATCAGGCTAAGTCGTGAGAAAACCGGATTTTGTTGCATGCAGTCTCTTCTGGTGATAAGGTTTTCAAAACTATTGGACCTAGATCTGCTATAATGATGAAATGGTGGTCCTTATCTCGATCTACACTGCTAAATACTCCGATAGTATGCCTGAATGTATTTTTCGACTCATAACCACATGCTGGATAGGAGGCAATCGAAAACTCTAATACTGTCGAGGAACGTAGATAAAATTGTTAGAAACAGTTTTCGATTGCCATTATCGTCTGACTGGCGACAAATAGCAATCGAAAACACTGTTTCTATCGAATTTTGATCCCCGTTCGTCGATTGTTCAGAGCGTTTTTGATAGCCGCCTACGCGGTGTGATTTGCATGAAATCTTATTTTAAAACTCTACTCTCTTTATAGTAAGTTGTTTTTCAATTAAAACCATAAAGACCAGTGTTTTATGAGGATTATGATAAGACAACAAGCCCCAGGGTTTATTTTCACACCTGACCATCGCATATCACCGCGTCTTTCAGTCTATCGACGTGACAGCTTGAGACGGGTGAAGTGTACGAATATTCTACCTGTTAGAAAATTTCATTGTTGGACATGGCGAAACTATGGCAGGAAACTCAGTCCGCATTTTCCATCTTTCAAGATTATTTTCCATCTTCCACCTTTAAAACTTATAGCTCATTCAGATAA
Organism: Loripinus fragilis; assembly: GCA_964019695.1. NCBI lineage: Eukaryota > Metazoa > Mollusca > Bivalvia > Lucinida > Lucinidae > Loripinus > Loripinus fragilis. Next base: position 112,722,340 of record OZ026515.1, read on the forward strand.
TGTAAAGCATTAGAAACACCCATGGATGTTGCATTAACAAGGGTTTTCAAATTTAATACCAGACAGTGCGCACGTCAGCATCCAGAGTACCTGCTTGTGTCATCTTTGATAACCTATTATGCAGACAGTTTTTGCCTCTGGATCAAACTTTTTACCACAATGTGTTGAAGGCACCTCGAAAGTACTTATAATCAGATGTTCCCAAGGACTTTTTTGGAGGGGGGGGCGAGATATTGAGAGAAATCAATGGCCAGGATCATCGGACATCGATGGCCAAGATCAGTGCGAGCATATGCTCAATCTGGTCACTGTCATTGCGATCTTCTGAGTGCATAGGGAAACAATGTTCAATGCATCAACAATACGTCGTCGAAAATCATAAACAATACAAAACAATGAGTTTTCGGACAAACGGCTTAAGTGCACATTCTGCTCGAGAACCTTGCAAATGGCCAATGATGACGCCGAAAGTAATTTATAAACCTCATTAAAGTCTCCTCTCCTGAATAAAGGTTGCCACACCTCTTAATCACGCGAAGCACCACGGGAGTTATATTGCCTCCCGGTGAAGTACACTAATCCTGTTTATTGGGACAGATTAATGCTTTCGGATGATACTTAAGTGAAAATAAAAACAGATTATATGAAAAGATTCTATTCCACTAATAATCATCTCCACCGCAACCCCCACCCCCCCCCACCCCCAAAAAAAAAAAATAAATAAAAAATAAAAAATAAAAAAAAATAAAAAATAAAAATGAAAGTGTCCGTTTATCTCGAAATTACAAAAAATAGTCTCGAAAAATGTGCATATTTTGCACATTTTTGCACAGGTTTTATATTTTGCACATTTTTCGAGACTAAATGTTTTTAGCAAAGGCCTTTTGGTGTAAACCTTTTACAAAATATAAATAAATCTCAACAGGTCGAAAACAAAAATTAATAATGATAGAAGAAAAGAAAAAAATGGATGGCTGTCTCAATGAAGAGCATGTTAAATATACCACATCGATCCTCTCTGCGAGACATCCATACTTTGTATAAGGGAGTAGAGTAGGTTCTGACGAGTCATCGCATATGCCGACACGCCCTCGCTTTCCAGGCACGAAAATGCGTGAGGTATAAAAAGCCAAATCCCTGTATTGGCCCTCGTACATAATTTTGCGGACTGGAACTAATTGCCAAACCCTTAGCTGTCTCATGACAACTTGCATGTACACAACATCAACAGGCAGTATAGATCAGAGTCAGACAACTCCTATAGGAATTATCTGTTATTATCAGATCATGACTCACTCTTGTTTGATATATAATTAGTCAAAAGCAATCTATATAATTAGTCAAAAGAACGGTTACGATCATGAGAACAGAACAGAACAGAACAGAATTTTATTAGAACTCCAATAGGCTATAAAGCCCGTGAGGATACAATCTACATATAATACATGATGGCATATAAGGACAGTGTAATCTTTCGGAGAAGGTGTGCTCATTTTCTATCTTAACAGTCTATTATTTTTTTCCGGTTTCTATACAAGTTTATACAAATAGATAAACATAGTACAAGATTGAATGCGATTAAAGCAGGCTTTCATGATGGAATCATAATCTAAACGACAATACTATTTTCAAGTAATCTTGCCAGCCAGCAAGGTCACGTGTAAGCAGCAATGCGGCTATGAAACTGGTATGATCAAGAAATCCCGCGTCCTGCCTTGTCGAAACGAAATACAAAACAGGAACCAGGATGCTTGAACATAATTTCTTACAAAAAGTATGTTTGAATAATAAAATATTATAAGCCCAAATGATTAAATTGAATTTCTCATCCTTATCAAATCAATTTAGTCTATTTCCGTGTTAAAGGATTGTCGGTGGTAATTTCCATTGTTCTTTATTATATTATTTTAAATTTTTTTGAAGAAAACATTGTATAAACAAACTATGGACACCCTGATCAGACGCCGCTATTTTGTGGTGTCTGATCTGGGTCTAAATTGTTTGTATATCTCTCGTAAAAATGGACGCTTCTAGGCTGGTGTTGTTTAATAATAAACGCCCTCAGCATAGCATATAGTTATAGCACAATACACAGCATTTATCGATATCACATATATATGTAGAGAATGTGTAAAATTATGATTGTTTTCCATTTGGAATAAATATTTCTTACGCACTCAAATTAGAACCTCTGACTCATTGGTATACTTTATTCCATTGCTCAATAACATAGATAGATAGTGTGTGTTCGTCAGGATCGCCTCTATGATTTGGTCACAACGGGCACCCACAATCTACGGTTAATGTCTAAAGACACTCCAATATCGTTTATATATGTCCATGTCTTATACTGTGCATGCCCATTAAGATTGCATCGAAGATTCAATCCTAATGGGCATACACACCATATGAATCACTATAAATAAGGAAATTTATATTGAACTATGCACTCTTATTATAATAATATATATATCGGTGCAAGGAGCGTACGAATTTTGCATTGTATATCTATTCTCATGAGCACTCAAATAAAATAATCAGACACAATCTAGGGCAAAAATACACTTTAAATATATCTTGAATACAAGTTTTCAATGTCCAAATTACTAATAAAAACTTGATATTTTTTTTAATTTTCACCAGGTAATTTACTCATTATCTTCTATCAGCTGACAAAGTTTGAAGCTACTAGCTGTAATAGTTTTTGAGATTTCTTGATTACAAGTTTTCAATGCCAAAAATTGCAAAGGGCAATTACTCGAAAAATAAATAACTTTTTTTTTAATTTCCACCAAGTAATCCACCCATCCACTTCTGTCTACTGACTATGTTTGAAGCTGCTAGCTATAATAATTTTCGAGATATCTTGACTACAAGTTTTCAATGCCAAAATTTGCAAAGGGCAATCCAAAATTTGCAAAGGGCAATAACTAGAAAATAATAGAACTTTTTTTTAATTTTCGCCAGGTTATCTACTCATTATCCTCTATCAGCTGACCAAGTTTGAATCGCCCAGCTGTAATAGTTTTTGAGATATCTTGATTACAAAATTTCTTTATGACACTTTAAAAGGGGCATAACTCCACAAAATGAGATATTCAAGACTTAAAAAAATTACAGGTCAGTTATTTTTTGATGAGGAATCCATCTATGAAATTTAAAAACCCTAGCGGACGGACGGATGGACGGACAAGCCCAAAGCAATATGCCCCTTCAACTTTTTCAAAGTTGGGGGCATAACGAGTTGGTCCTTACAGATTATATACGAACAAAAAAGTTGGCCATTTTAACAGTAAAATGTTTTGGGTACTTACATATAAAACCGTCTCACTAATGTCTCGGACTACTGCGTTCCCACTATAATATAATTATAATATTAGTATGTGTTCAACAGCTACAATAGCAATCATTTTCAAATTGACAGTGTTGTCAGTTACACACGCGTATTAATTTAATCCCACTATGCTTCCAATCTATTCCCAGTCAGGGTTGCCACTCAATATCCATTTCAAAATTCCCTGACTTTTCACTGACTTTTCCCTGACTTTCAACCGTTTTCCAGACCCTTTTGGAAGGCCAATTTTAGCCATTTTCATCCATTGACTATTCGAAGATTTTGCACAAATATTTTAACTTGCTGATTTAATCTTTGAAGAAAAATCTTAAACCCTAAATATTAGAAAAGGAATGTTTCTGAACATAAATTGCTTGCAATTTATGTTCAGAAACATTCCTTTTCTAATATTGCTTGCAAATTATGGAAACTAAAATTTCCAGAAGCCTGTTAACTAGCATCTTTTTAGGAAAAATTTGAAATTCCCTGACTTTTCCATGACTTTTTTCATTTTTTTTTAAATTTCCCTGACTGAAAATGTAATTCCCTGACTTTTCCCTGACCTGGATTTTTTTTCATTTTCCAGAACTTTTTTCCTGACCGTGGCAACCCTGCCAGTGTTCAAACGCGTCAAATATACAAAATATGAAAGCTGTGGGAATTTTATTGGTAAAGTACTTCGGCTTCCCATTTAACAAGTAAGTATACGTATAACGTACAATAGTGCTAAGTTAAGGCATTTGTTTTACTTTGTATTTGTATTGTAGCGAAATGAATTTAGACTGAAAAGTCCGCCCGCATTCGCGGATGGACTCATTTAAACAATATCTGTCAGCTTTTCTGAGAAGAATTGGTATTCATATAAATTTGAACGTGTGTATATACAGAAATGAAATATTGTTTAAACCAATTTGAACAAATTCTTAATTTGGTAACCCTCTTTCTATTTATGAATTTATTTGCTAATCTATGTGAAGCGATATATGTACTATAAACGTTTCCCTGTTTTCTTTTACTATTGGCTTCCGTGTTACAAATAAAACTGCCTTCGTCAACATGCAAAGAAACGTGCAAATTGTTCCGTATATCTGAATGTCCTAGTTTAACAGGATTTTTTCACAAAAAGCGAATGTTTTGGCGAAGTCACATTTTGCACCCCCTACTCCCTTTGGTAGCGATTCCTGTTTTGTCATGGGGGTCAGCCTGTTTTATCATAAACTTTATTAGTTCCTAATACATCAAACGTCATATTCAAAAAGATACCAGTGATATAGTACAAGTTAATTGGCGACAAGATAAATATAGGACAAATATCACACTATAAACCATTAGCACATTTAAATATGACACAACACAAAAAATCATTATTTACAACCACTTAAAAATTAAAAATGTTGCCAGCAATCTTAGTACACTGAAAAGAACATATATGTGTAAAAACACAATGGTGTTACAATTTAGATTCTATTACATCATAAAATGCATATGAAAATTAAATATATATGGTTCTTAGATGATTCTAAATAGATAGAAGGATGTCTTATTAATAAGTTCTAACATGGGTTTTGGTTGCTCAAAAGAATCGTCTCATTCATATGGTTCTTTTGAGTACCCACAACATATGTGATCGCTGTAAAATAAGAAAATTTCGAATAAACATTTTTTAACCAAACAAACTAACAGGTAAAAAAACATTTCAACCACCTTAACAGAATGAACGTGATCATGACCCCCGCTCATGCATTTATTTGGTTTTTGATGAAACCTAAACTGCTGATATCACGGAGATGTTGAGGAAGAGAATTCCAGATTTTTGTTAGAGCTAAAGAACCCAGAACTGTGTTTAACTGTTCTCACCTGTGGAATTTCAACTGTTCTCTGGTACCTAAAATTAAAAGAATGATTTTTAAAAGTTGACAAATCATTTAAATAAGCAGGAGACAAATTATTCAAACGTTTAAAAGATTCCAAAGCTATTGTCCTCATACGTCTGACCTTCAGTGATTGGAGCTGAGATTTTATCAACAGTGAGTCATAACTGAAACTATAGTCACTGTAGATAAATCTCAAAACCCTTTCTTGAATTTTCTCTACTTTCTTGGTGTTTACTTCACCACAGAAGTGCCAGGTAAGAGGACAATAGTTAAAGTTGGACAGAATGAAATAGTGATAAACGTTTAATTTTCCAAGTCTGTACGAGTGTTTGCCAATCCGTTTTAAGACATTTAATTGTTTTGATGCCCTTTTGCATATATTTGAAACATGAACATTGAAATTTAGCTGAAAATCTATTGTCACTCCCGAATTTAACATTTTCTTCACATTTAATCACATTGTGTTCAAGATGGAAAGTAATATCTTCAAATGTTTTCACCTACTGCTATAGCCTGAACTTTTTCCGAATCGGCCTTCATCTTGTTATTCAGAAACCACCTAATCAGTAAAACACCATCCTCGGAAAGTTTACTAATGACATTCTCCAGACTATTGTCTAAGCATGATACAGTATTGTCATCTGCATAAATATGCAAACTACTGCAAGACTCAACAAAATGAAAAATGCCATTCATAAAAATATTAAAGAGAACAGGCCCTAGGATGAATACATGAGGAACACATTTGAGGATGGCTTCAAAATTGCTTTTAATACTGCCTAATTTTACACACTGTTTTCTGTTTGTTAAATAAGTTTTCATTAGTTTAAGAGCATTTTCTGATATTCCATAGTATTTAAGTTTTAGAAGAAGCAGGTGATGAGGTAACAATCGAATTCTTTTGAAAGATACATGAGTATAGCCGCGACATACTTATTATCATCTAAAGCCTGCTTCCAGTCCTCGGTTATCCTCAAAAGTTTACTCTTGACATCCTTAGCCAGGTAAAAAAAACCTGATAAGTAGGTATGAAATTTTGATTCAAAGAAATCCATCAGTTTTTATCGCCATTTCATATGGTTTGGATAAAATGGGTAATATACTGACAGGACGGTAATTCTCCTGATCTTGGGTACTTTTCTTTTTTATAAAGGGGGCTGACCATTGCTTTTTTGTATTTATCAGGGAATACATACACTTTAATGGTTTCACCTATCAAATATGTGATTGGTTGTAAAACAACAGGTTTAGCAAATTTAAGAATTTTGGCTGAAATACCGTCATGACCAGTAGCTTTCTTTGAACTAAGTTTATTAATCTGCTTACTGAAAAAATTCTCCTCACTTGGTTAAAATCTAAAATAGAGTGTGTTATATTATTCTCTTGAGCTTTTGTAATGCTTGGATGTTGACTATCTACATGAATTGTGTTGTCTCCAATATTTTGGCAACATTCACGAAAAAAATGCTAAAAAATCAAAGTTTCATCTTGGTCATTTACAAGTTTCCCTTCTTCAAATAAAATAGTATCTTTTTTTAAAATAAGTGCCTTTATTGGTTAAAATGGTTTGACTGTAGACCAAAAATCCTTAGTTTTACTGCCTTCTGCTTCTGCCGGATAATAGCCTCCTTCAACTTTCTGAAGATTATGCTATGTTTGAGGCACATGGAGAAAGGAACAGTTCTTCCAGAGTGTTGAGCTGATCTTGCAGCCAAAAGTTTATCTAAAAGTCGTGTCTGTCCAAAATAGATTAAAATGCCAATATGTACAATTAAAAAACTTCCTTCTGGTTCAGATTAGTAATTCTACTTTGTCACCTGGGCTTTGAATGCGGCCAGGGACTCTGCTTCAGTAGTGTCTGGAGGGAGCACATTCCAGTCACGAACTGTTCTTGGGAAGAATGAGTTCTTTCTTCGGTCTGTCCTGCAGCTCAGTATCTGGTAGGCTTTAGCATGAGAGTGCCGGGTTCTTCTCTGGTTTGGAATGAGGTGCTTGTCTTTTTTGATAGCCACCAAATTTCTGTCTATCTTGTAGAGCATACACAGCCTGGCATCTCTCTGCCTGTCTTGAAGACTTCGCCAGTTCATGGTGCCCAGCATATCTGAGACACTAGAGGTATTTCGGTGTCTATTCTTCACATATCTAGCAGCCCTCCGCTGCACCATCTCTATCTTCTGTATTAGAGTCTGGATATATGGATCCCATACCGTGCTGGCGTATTCAACAAGAGGTCTCACTAGGGTGAATATGCTCTCTCCTTTAAAGTTGTAGCACCAATACTTAGATTTCGTCTTAAGAATCCGATTGTCCTGTTTGCCTTATCACAGATGTTGTTGATATGCTGGTCCCATTTTAGGTCGTCAGTTAGTTTCACTCAGAGGTATTTGGCTGACTGGACTCTGGTCAGTATTTGGTCGTGTATATTGTAGTCAGCATGGACACGAGCTTTCTTCCCTGAGACAGTAAGCACCACACACTTGTTGGCGTGGAACTCCATGTGCCACTTGTTCTCCCATGTAGCCAGATCTTCAATGTCTTCCTGTAATGCCTCTGTGTCCTTTGGTAGGATAATGACGAAATATGCGATAGTGTCGTCAGCGAATAGGCGTACTCTTGACCTAAGCCTCTCAGGAATGTCAGTGATATAGTACAGGAACAAACCCGGGCCAAGGACCAAACTTTGGGGGACACCAGAGTCCACACTGACTGGCTCAGACTTTTCTCCTTCAACGACTACTGATTGTGTTCTGTCCTTCAGCCAGTTCTTTATCCATGTGTTGACCTCTCCTCCGATGCTGTAGTGATGAAGCTGATGGGTGAGAAGGCTGTGATCAACTTTATCAAAAGCCTCGGCAAAATCCGTGATCAAAATATCAGTCTGTTGGCCTTCTTCTAGGTTTGATGTGAGATCATCTTTGAACTCGATCAGCTGTGTTTCACAGGATCTGCCTCGTCTGAATCAATGTTGCAGCGGGTAAAGAATGTTGTTGTTTTCGCCATGGCTCATTATGTTGCTGGCAAGGATATGTTCCATCATCTTGCAGCAAACACTTGTCAATGAGATTGGTCTATAGTTCTCAGCAAGGTATTTCTGGCCCTTCTTGAAAGCAGGTGCAACATTTGCTGTACGCCAGTCTGCAGGAAATTAACCACTGGCTAGGGATCTACGGTATATCAACAGGAGGATAGGCGCTATGTCGTCAGCCAGTTCTTTTAACAATCGAGGTCCAAGGTTGTCTGGGCCTGGTGATTTACTGGGATCTAGGTCTTTTAGCAGCTTTCTAATTCCATTCTCAGTAATGTTGCTATCATCCATTACAGGAAAGTTGTCTTCTGATGATGACATTCGGCAGGAATGGTTAAACTCGTCTCTACTTTATTCATCACTTCTAGTGAAGACCGACTGGAACTGCTTATTTAGAAGTTCTGCTTTGCAAAGTGGGTGTGAATAAAGCTTCCTGTCTTTTTTTAATGATGAAACACCAACATTTCCACTACGCTTGTGCTTTATGAAACTCCAGAAACGCTTCATACTAGTGTATTCAGTCTCCTTTTCCTGTGGCGTAACTATGCTCTGTACATTACCCAGTAGGCCTGTCGGGTACGCCTCTGTACTAGGTGCTTGATCTCCAGGTATTTCTGCTTGTGGGTTGGATCTCCTGTTGTTGTTGTTTTTTAATTTGTACAACCTGTGCTGTTTCCTGATCAACTTTTTTAGTTCCGGTCCAATCCATTGGTAGCCATCCCTTTTCTTGGCTATCATATGAGGTAGGTGAGATTTCAGGCTAGTATGCAGGGTGTCCTTGAAATGCTCCCACATGGTGTTTACGTCTGTTGTATCTGAGGAATACAGGGATGTAATGCTCTCATTCAGTGCGTTCATGCCTTCTTTAATCTCTCCCCAATTTGCTTTCTTATATAGAGGTATAAGTCATGGTTTCTGTATATGCTTCTCTGGTCTGAAGTCCATTTCAGCAAATACTATGTCGTGGTCCGAGATGCTTGGCAGTATATCGACTCGTAGGACTTGGTCAGGCTGATTTGTAAGCAATAGATCTAAGGTGTTTGCTTCCTGGTTGGCTCGTGTACCAATTGTGTCAGAGAATTATTTGTCAAGATGTCAGAGAATCTGATATGGAGATTTGGGTAGGCAGATCCTGGTTTCAACGCATTACAGATCCAGACCAGCCTGGGAAATTAAAGTCGCCACCGATGATGACAGGCATTTCTGATGGAGCAGGCTCTTTGCACTGATGTCTCAAAGCTTGTTATGCTTCCTTCATCAGATACATTATGGCGGTAATTGGAACACAAATATGCCTCCCAAGCATCTTTCAAGAAAGTACTGGTTGGCTGATTTCCATTTAAGCTTAGTAGCTAAATTTCTCTGCCTTCTGAAATTTTCCCATTTTTTATGCTTCTGAAATTTATTTAATAGCATTGGCTTTTTATACACAGCTTTATTCATGTATGGAACAGGTTTAGGTATGCATTTTTTTTACCTTTTGGGAAGCAAATTTATCAGTAACAGATGTAATCGTATTGGTAAAATCCTCATACATTTAATTAACATTCCTACCCTCAGAAAAATCTATTTGAGACAATTAAACTACCCAGTTCAATATTGAAACTTTCAGCATCATTTTTTTAAACTCATGTAATTTCTCCACTTAGGATTATTTAAAGATACATCAATATTTAATTGAAACCCAATGAGATTCTGCACATCCCTTAAACCACAGTTAAAGTTAAAAGTTTTACCAATAAAAGAAGCATGATTGACTAAAACAACATCCAAAAGTGAAGGTTTGTTCCTAGAAGTAAAACAAGTAGGGTCCTTTACTATATTGCTTAAATCAAAAATATCGCAGACGTCTTTCAATTTTTCACTTTAAGGTCCATTGAACATATTGAAATTTAAATCTCCAAGTTATAATGTTCATACTTTCCCTAATTTTGTCCAATCCTAAGGTACAGTCCTCAAAAAGTTCATCAGACATGGATGGGGGCTTATATGCCCCAGACACAAGCCATTTGTCAAAAAGTTCATCAGACATGGATGGGGGCTTATATGCCCCAGACACAAGCCATTTGTCCCTATTTAAATTGACCTTAATATTCATACCTTCAATATGCTTGAAATCTAGGTCACTCTTCCTGTCCCCTGCAATATCAGATCTCAAGTAAGCTGCCACACCACCTCCATTTTGAGTATGGTCAGCTCCCAGGGCGGGGTACTCTGATATTTTCACACATACGTAGTCTCGGATCATTTTTTTTTTAAATTTTGAATTTCATTATTTTTTTTTGGGGGGGGGGGGGGGGTCAGAAAATGAATATTCTTTTGGGTATGAAAACTGTGTGGATATTTTTTGGGTCATCACAAAATTGGA
>OZ026515.1:112733140-112753140 GCA_964019695.1 Loripinus fragilis
CTATATTGAGGGGTCTTTTCTTGTGGTCAAGGTACAGAATGGGGTATATTTTTGGGGTTGGTAAAATTTCAAATATTTTTGGGGTGCTTGAAAATTCTGATATTTGGGGGGGGGGGGGGCGGTACATGCTGGGCTCGAGCCTAGGTATGAAGAAAAAGAATGAGAGTACTCCCTGGGGTCAGCTCTCCATAAGCTGAGATTTCGCCGGACAAAACCTAGTGTCTTGTTAGCCTTGGTAACAGTGTCTTCAATGTGTTTCCTCCAAGCCAAGTCTTCACTGATGGTGACACCAAGGTACTTGCTGCTGTCGACTCCTTCCATAGTTTGATAGTATATCAGCCTATTTTCAGATGCTTCACAAAACTTCCCTATGCATAAGATGGGAAAGCGTGGTAGCTCAGTGGTTAGGCACTTGCCTCTGGTGCTAGAGGTCCCAGGTTCGATTCCCTCTCGCGGCGAGAAAATTTTCGGTATCCGAACACGCTTTCTGTAGTGTCATTTGCAGGGATGACGCTAGATAAGCGCATCGTCCTTCGGATCGGGACGTTAACTGAATGTCCCCTGTGCAGGGAAAGTCACCCCCTGTGCAGGTTAAAGAACCCTACGGTAATTTAGATATGGTTACTTGTAGGCTTTTTTTCTTTCTTTTTTTCTTTCGTTACTGGTTCGCTCATACATGAGCATTACACCAGGGAGTGCGAATTAGGAAATTTTGATAAAATAAAAAACAAAAACAACACAAAAAAACAAAACACAAAAAAACACAAAAACTTTTGGCTGAATTTTTGTTTAAATAAGGAGTGCCCTAAACTCCTCTGTGGACTGGGTATTTGCCACAGAAGGAGGCAGACTATTCCAATGCGGAATAGTTCGGGGGAAAAAGGAATTCTTCAGGGCATCACTGTATGTCTGGTGTCTGCGGTATTGAGCACTATGTGATGACCTGGTAGTTTTCAAACTGTGAGCAGGGGCCATATACTTGTCTTTTCCAATAGACACTGCTCCACAATGAATCTTGTGAAAGAGAAGCAAGGAGGACTGGTCCCTCCGGGCCTCAAGAGATGGCCATTTAAGCTCATCAAGCATTTCGCCCACACTACTTGTGTTTCGCCATCTCCTGCATGTCCAGCGGGCTGCTGTCCTCTGAACTTTCTCAATCTGATTAATCTGAAGTTTCGAGTGAGGGCTCCAAATGGGTGCTTCATACTCTAGTTTAGGCCAAACCAAAGTTTTGTATGCAACTTCCTTTGTACTTCTAGGTGCAAAAGCCAAATTCCTGCGAAGGAAACCAAGTGTCTTAGTTGCTTTGGAAGGGATTTCTGAGAAATGCTGACCCCAATCCATGTTATCTGTAAGGGTGATACCAAGGTATTTTGCCGACTGAACATTTTCCAAATTTTGATTGTGAAGTGAGTAGTCGAAAAGAATTTGTTTGTGATGCTGATGCTGAGTCACTCTCATTGAGTGACATTTGGCTACGTTAAATTTCATTTGCCAATCGGCTTCCCACTGACCTAAGCTGGTGAGGTCTTCTTGCAAGGTCAAACAATCCTGAAGTGAATGTATATTCCTATACAGGACACAATCGTCTGCGAACAGGCGAACAGAAGACATGATGTTATCCGGCAGATCGTTTATGAAGATGAGGAACAGGACCGGACCTAGGACCGATCCCTGGGGCACACCGGATAGCACTGGGACTGGATCTGAGGCTTGGCCATCTAAAACAACTTGTTGAGTGCGCCCAGAGAGCCATGAGTTGATCCACTTGTGGGTGGATCCTCTAATCCCATAATAAAACGTCCGATAAATCATGTGGAAGCGAATTCCTAAACTTCCACTTGCTGTCAATTCATTGTTGTTGTTTTTGCAATCCATTGCGTCATTTAAATGACGTCACGTCATTGTAACACAAAGGACAAACTCCCCAACAGTTGCCAACGCCCACGACTCGGGACCAAATTCGGGGAGCATCAAAATCGTATCTAAAATGCAAATATCAACCTGTAATTGGATCACTAGCTCATAAAAAAGTGATAGAGAAAATAATTTGACGATAATGTCCAAAGCACATGGCATGCAAATCTTCAAACCATGAGCAAAACATCTGAAGAGTGAGTTTTCATGCGAGGATCGAGAGGGGGAAAGGGGTCCGAACCCACCCCCAGGAAATCACAAGTTATTTGGGTTCTTATACTTTGACCCCCCGGGTAAAGTTTGACCCCGCCCCCCGGAAAATGTTGGACCCTCTCTGGAGTCTTGGAAAATTATAGTTCTCTTTAAAAAGAACCGTAAATTAAGTTGATGACTGAAACAACTTGTGGCAGATGGGCCTGGACCCCCCCCCCCCCCCCCGCTCCCCGACGATATTTCCTGGGTCCGTGCATGCAGTATGATCAGGAAATACCACAATCTTGCAATGCAGACCAACACACAGTAACGTTAGAAAGAGCAACAGACCAAAGCTTAGACATCGGGAGGACAACTGTTAAAGCAGCCATCTCCATCTTCCTCGTCAAGATGTTTGCAAAACTAGAGAGGGCACAGAGGTCTACATAACAAAGCAAGAACAAAAGACGGATAATAAACAAATTGGAGGAACATTGATTAAACTGTGAATCAACAACAACCGAATGACTGTATGAGGAGTTGCGCTCACAAAATACCCATGTATTGTAGAGGCTTGTTTAGAGGGGGGGGGGGGGGGGGGGGGGGGGTAACAATATTCCTTGAAGTAAACAGGCAAGTATCCCTCATGAACTGGCAAATATCCCCATATTTTTTTTCTGAATATCCAATATCCCTGACAGTAACAAAATTATTGGACACAGTAGTAGGTCCTATACCATTATGGCATATCCATGGAGGTAAAATGTATAGAGTTAAGTCGGGTATATTCGGACAGACGGCAAATTTCGGACAGCAACCTTGTTTGTTTCATATTTTAAATACTGGAATAAAAATAAATTACCTAAGCAAATAGTGAAACTCCTGATGTGACGGCTCATAAGGAGCCGTCTCATCTGGATTAGCACTATTTGCAAATAGTGTCCGAATTTACCCGACTTTACCCTACCGGGTAGTTTACAGATGTAGTGAGGTAGAGTTATCCGGCGATGGGACCATGTGCGGATCCAGAGGGGTGATAGGGGGTCCGGACCCCCCCCGGAAAATCACAAGTTATGTGAGTTTCTATAGAAATTAACACTTGGACCCTGGACCCCCCCCCCCCCCCCCTAGAAAAGTTGGACCCCTCGATCTTTTGAAAAGTATAGTTTTCTCTGTAATAAAACCATTGGACTCCCTCTATAAACTGTAAAATAAGTTGAGGACTAAAAGAAAACAAACAAAAAAAAAACGTTGTCCAGGCTGTTTTTTGGCCGTCAGACTACCCCCCACCCTGACAAAATTCCTAGATCCGCACATGGAGACTATGCATTCTACCAAAGATCACCAGCCATCAGCCGATGCGCGTTCATAGACGTATACATGTTTTGCGTGCCCAAAAACGTACTCTTCGATCTCTGGATTTAGAGGCCATCTAAACAAAAAAACATGCCATGTAATGGTGTTAACATAAGGTCCTCAATGCAAGAAAACTTGTCTTTGGGGCCGAGGGTGCGAACAGCAAAGGCGCTGACCGGCGCGGGCCGATCTGCGCTTTTGTTATTCACCTTTTGGAAAGCATCATATCTGAATTTGCATCAAGCGAAATTTTAATTTTCCAGCTAGTCACCGTAGCTGAGCAAGCTGATTTGAATCTTAATAAGACCTTGTTTGTTGCATCCAGGCCCATATATTTTCTATTATTATATACGGCTATTCATGAACACTCCCATCCACTCTGGAAAATAACAAAGCATTATGTATAAACTTTCCCAGAAATACTTGTCCGAACACCCTGGAAAATCATATGACGATACTGCAGATGCAAAAAATATATTTAAGAACAGGGGCTAATATGTGTCCACCAGAGATGCGAAATGTACATGGTAAGCATAACTCTTTTGTAACCGCTAAACGGGAGTACTTTTACAAACAGAGAAGACCAGATTCAAAATTGAAAAGCAACATCATGCTGCATTTCACCAGGGTCTACACTGTTTGCTATGGTAAAAAAGAGCTCCAGGTACAAAAAGCAATATTTTAGAAAAGTTTACCTGACACCCTTTTTCCATACAATGGACTATACCAAGTTCGTAATTGTTTTAAACCAGAAAGTAAAAATTCATTAATTATTATACAAAAGTTAAAGTTAAAGAGGATGAGCTGCGAACTTTGTTTGGTTTGATTATTTGAGCCCCATCAACACTCTTTCGGTTATCTAGGGACGGATCTTCCTGGGTTGAACCAGTACTAAGCTAGGATTAATGTTCTTGCTCAAGGACATAACACAGTGACGCCGGTGAGGTTCGAACCCGCGGCGGCCCGTAGTCTCGGTTCAAGCACTCTACCACTGACCCACTGCGCTCCCATGAGCTGCGAACTAACAAAGAAGTGCAAGAACATAGCATCGTCAGAGCTCTCACTAACTGCTGATTGTCAGTCCTGAACCCCTAATTTTGGTGCTGGGACTCTCATTTTTTAAAGAGGCTAAATTCTTTAGTATGGCGGCACTCCCACTTTTTGCAAAGAGGGCTCTGGGACTATTCATTTGTATAATATTATATGAGTACCCCACCCCCTAGAATCCGCCTCTCGGAACTATGGGGGCATGCACGGATCTGGGACCTCCTCTCTATAACTGTAAAATGTAAATTATTATAGTTGAGTACTAAAAAAAGTCAGGGTTGTTTTCAGGCAGCCCCCCTCCCCCCCCCCCCCCCGAAAAAAAATCCTGGATCCGCGTATTGGAGACTGACTATTCATGCATTGATTCCCTGCATGGACCTCCTTTTAATCAAATAACAGCCTGTATCACAAAAAATATACCAATAACAACAATAAATCTTGAGCTTGCAGCATTTCAAAAACATGGAGGTCCCAGGATTTCTTTCTTTCTTATAGTACTGACATGATCAAATTTTGATCATTACACCTGGGAGTGCGGTTTTGGAATTTTGAAGAAAAAAACAAAACATGTATAGTTCGTCCAACAGCTTGGCGACCCCTTTCGGGTCAACTGTTATGTCCCCCATGGGGGAGAACGGACAAGTCCCTTTAGAGGGCGGGTCAGAGTCGCCTTCGCCTGTGAAGGCTGATTAAAACTGCCTATAGCATATATTGGCTTTTTCCTTTGTATCTGTCTTAAAAATTCCATTTTCTCAGAGTGATGCAATCCCAAACGCGTCTTTTTTAAGAGATTCGACAAATGACCATTTTTTATCTTTATTATGTCTCCCTGTACTAAAATGAGCAGGGGTGTCAAGGGGATTTTGTCGTACACTTACACAAAGTAAGTAAGGGTGCAAAGATCAGGAATCCAGTGGGACAGTGATAAACTAACAGTTAGACACCACAAACGAGAGCCAAGAGGTCAGCCCTTTCCCAGCATGTGAATCATTAAAGCCAAATGCTATTAACCATTGGTTGGTTGCAGTTAGGTCGCACCTATTTCATATTATTCCAATTTGTGTAATAGCCTCCTGTGTGGAACCTTGTCAAAGGCCTTAGCAAAATCTTTCATCCTGCAACCCGGCGTGTACAAAGTACACCTGCCGATAATACTCGAAAGAGGGTCTGGCAGTATATAGAGAAAGAAAGAAAGGAAACGACGTTGACTGGTACGTAAAGCATCAAGACACACACACACACCGACCAATGATACCCCCGCGGCTGAACATTGATGATGAGTGAAATGAGTCACTGCCGGGGAGTTTGTCAAAATGCCGAACTTTGGTTGATAAAAGGTAGACTGGTTCTCTCCCTTTAATAGCTTGTCAGCATATTAAGACAGGTAACTACTAAACGCCATTGCGTCTATTTATAGCATATACACTGACGTAGTAATGGAAAAATACGTAGTATTGGAAAATACCTGTGACGTCTTGAGTCCATCTGCGGTATTGAATAAAAAGTGCATTTGCGATTTTTAAACAACTGCTCCCAGCTAGCATCCCATCACTAGCCACTATCGGCCCGCCGACGAACCGTCACCTGCGGATGGTGGTTCGTTGGCGGGCCGATAGTGGCCCAATTGTACGTGCGGATTGGATTTTTTTATAAAGTTATCAGGAATATGGCAACTGAAAAATTACAAGTTCAAAAGGTTCCTATAGAAATAAGCATCCCCAACTCAACACTGGATGCGTGGATCCAGAGGGGGTTAGGTGGTCCGGACCCTACCCCCCCCCATCCCCCTAAAAATCACATGTTCTATGGGTTTCTATAGAAATAAGCATCCCCCGCCACCCGAAAATAAACAAAAAGACATTTACCCCGCATCTAGTCAGACGCAACGCGGCCCGGTACAACTATTTTCTGGAATTTCAAATGTTCACAGGGGAAACACTTATGAGACTTTCAGTTTGCACCTACAAAACTCAATCCGTGACGGGGAAGTGGGCAATTACTTATTTCTAACCGATGTGCGGATCCAGAGGGAGATAGGTGGTCTGGACCCCCCCCCCCCCAATTAAAAATAAATAATAATCACAAGTTCTTTAAGTTTCGTTGGAAATAAGCATTTGCCCCCCCCCCCCCCCATCCCCGAAAAAAAACCAAAAAAAAAAACAGTAGTCAGACATGTTACCGACTGCGCCGGCCGGTAAACCTTCTGAGACTTTCAGAAAACTCAATCCGTGACAGGGAAGTGGGCAATTACTTATTTCTTACCCATGCGCGAATCCAGAGAGGAATAGGTGGTCCGGACCCCCCCCCCCCCCCCCCCCCCCCCCCCGAAAAATCACAAGTTATATAGGTTTCTATAGAAATAAGGATTTGCATCCCCCCAAACCCCCCCCCCCCAAAAAAAAAAAAAATAATAATAATAATAATAAAAAGTTGCATCCCCCCCCCCCCCCCCCCCCCCCCCCCGATAAATGTTTCGACCATTTTGAACCGTAAACAAATATAGTTGCAAAAAAAAACCCAACAAAAAACACCCTTATCAGAGGGTTTTTTTCTGTTATTTGAGTCTGGACGCCCCCGGCCCCTGTTTCTATCTGCGAGGAGAGGGTGGAGGGGGGGGGGGTACTATAATATTTTCATTCATACGTGGGCTCGCACCATTTTGGGGTTCAAAATTTTGAATTTCAATACCTTTGAGGGTTTTCAGAAAAATGAATATTTTTTGGGGTATGAAGATTTTGTGGATATCTTTTGGGGTCATCACAAAACACCAAAAAGTTAACCCCAAAAATGGTCCGGGCCTACGTATGTATGAAAATATCAGAGTACCCCCCCCCCCCCTTTCTAACCCAGGTGTGAGTATGCTTGGAATTCGTGAACAATATCAGCGGACGTCATATTTTGTGTTTGGGGTCACTACACAGATAGCAAAGATACGTTGGGCCCACGTTGGTAGTTGGTGGAAATGTGGGCGTCGCCGCATACCAACCTTGTACCAACATCGAACCAACGCAACAATGTCGACCATTCTCTCATTATTAAACACCACTATATTATTACAAAATCCTCTGTGCCTGTATTCTGAATAATGTGTTTGGTGTTAAAAGAAGTTTATGTTTCCGGAGCACATGACATTGGACCAGCATTGCGAAGGAGATTTGTTTGATTTGATTCTTACGTCCCATCAACAATATTTCAGTTATGTAGGGACGGGTCTTCCTGGGTTGAACCGGTACTAAGCTATGATTAATGTGTCTTGCTCAAGGACACAACGCAGTGACGCCTGTGAGGCTCGAACCCGCGGCCCCTCTGTCTCATGTTCATTAAATAAGCCAGGTTACGAGGAAAACTATCCATGCGCGGATCCAGAGGGGACCGGGGCTCCGGGCCCAGCAAAATCACAAAGCTATAGGATTTATTTAGCAATACTCGTCTGGATCCACTTGAAAATCTCAAAGGCAAGCCAGAATTCAATGTTGGGCCATTAATTCGGCCGCTAGCGAAACGCCATTGAAATTGGCCGATGATGATAGACCTTGAAAGGTATTTGGATTCTCACTATAAAAAAGTTGTTGAAGATAAATTGGACTCCCTCTAACAGCACTTTCTGGGTCCGTGCATGCCTGTGTCGGGGATTTCCGATCGGATGGGGGTTACTCTGATATTTCGTAGCCTATGTGGACTCGGACCTTTTTTAAGGAGGGGGTCTAACTTTTAATTTCAATAATTTTAGGGGTTCAGATTGAATAAATATTTTATGGGATCTATGATAAAATTGTGGATATTTTAGGGGAGGGGGCGGGATGGTCATCATTCACAGTTAGGGAGCGTGGCGAAAAAGGAACGCATGTGCGCGACCCCCGTAATATGACTTTAAAGCATGTATAATATCATGCGCGGATCCAGGAATTTTTGACAGGGGGGGGGGGAAGTCCAGACTGAGACGTTTTTTAGTCCTCAGCTTATTTTACAGAGGGGGGGGCAATGGTTTTATTGCAGAGAAAACTATACTTTCCCAAGGATCCAGAGGGGGTCCAACATTTTCAGGGGAGGTCCATCCAAGGGGGGATCCTAATTGCTATCACAATAACTTGTGATTTTTTAGGAAGAGGGGGGGGGGGGCTCCGGTTTACGCGGTGTGCATTCTTCTAAGATCATTCTAAAGCTATTTAAAAAAGAAAAACGGGGGTCACTTAAAACCTGGAAACACATCCTACCAGTAACAAAATCCACTTTAAGGCCAATTTCCTCGGGTGTGGTACTTTCAGGGGTGGCACTCTCTTTAAACAATTGTGTTTTGCGTTGTGTTTTGCGTGTTTTTGTTGGTGTTTTTGAGAAGTTAGTTCTCTTTTGTGGTCCAGAGAGAGGAGAGGAGCGCATCATTCTTTTAGTATTAGCACGCATCACTATCCTTGCATTTCGTTGGCACTCCTCATAAAAAAGTCTACATCTTTGATCGAGGTTCTGTAATTTCGAGTAACAGTTTCTACACATAAGGCTTAAATGAAATATATGTGTGGTTCCTGTTTCATGCCAAGAAAATTTAGGGTAGGTAGGTAGAGAAATTATTAAATTTTGTTATAACATTTAACAAAGAAAATAGTGACAGAAATTGAAAAAGTGCCCATTTTTTCTCCAAAGACCATTTTATTGTTTAGGGTATATAGGGTTAAAAAAATTTAGGGTAGGTAGGCAACAGGAACGCACATATATTTCATTTAAGCCTAACGCCACTCTCTACATTAATGCCCCTATATTTGGCGAGCAATGCTTTGACGTTGATGTCTGATCTTTTTGTGGATTCGATCCTTCGGACCTCTTGTGCGCTCTTTCCACAGACCATGCAGACACGTTCTGCAGGGTGCAGATTTTTGTTTTACGGGAGTTCTATACATTTCTATCCCATGCTGTAGCCACGATGATCCACGGATGTATTAGTTTGTCTTCCTGGTGTCTCTTGGTGGTTGTGTGTCTCTTCCTTGCAGTGCCATGGGGTTGTCTGCTGTTTGTGATTGTGGTATTTCCTGATCATGCTCACATACTATTTTTAGGTAGTGAATACCCTTTAAACCTTCTTTACATGAACCACAAGACTGGTGACCTTGAAACATGCTTTGCATCATTGGATAGTAAGTGAGTATGAGCTGGCCCACCCAGTCCACTTTCTGTGCCTTTTATATAGTAAAAAATTTAATTGAATTTGGGTCACACTGGATTCATATAATACCTGGCCCTTTTATGAACTTTTTCAACACATTTGCTTGTTAACAGACGCTCTCTCTGGAGCATTCGCAGGTTCTCTACTTGAAAAAAAAATACCATATGCGGAAGAAAAAAATTAGGTATGTGGGATTCGATCTCTAGACCCTTACCTCGTTACGCTAAAGTGCTACCACTTGCGCTATTTGGACAGACACCGTCAAACGTTCACATTAAAATAAATCACATTGAAGAAAATTATTAAAATCGAAATTACTAATAACAGCAATATTTGAAAGGCTTTGTATCGAAAAGAAAGTACGGCAAATCTTCTCAGTTTTCAGTACATGTTCATTTCTCTTTTTGGTGTGCGAAATTGACACAGGATGTAAACAGATGCTCTTTCTGGAGCATGCGCAGTCGGATGAGTGGGATTCTCTACTTGTAAAAAATTACTAGTTACCAAACGTCATATGCGTAGCGGAAGTGGAGCTTTATCAACGTGGGGAACCAATCTATGATAAAAGGGTCCGTGGAAACACCCCAAACCACCCCAAAACACCCCAAACCACCCCAAACCACCTCCAAACCACCCCAAACCACATCTAAACCATCCCAAACCACTTTCTTAACACCCAGAATATGTTTTTGTGATAGTATCAATAATTGTAGAAGAAATTTAAAAGCATTTTTATTCCGTTGACCTGCCATGTTAGCCCCAAACCACCACCAAACCACCCCAAACCATCCCAAACCACCTCTAAACCATCCCAAACCACTTTCTTAACGCCCAGAATATGTTTTTGTGATAGTATCAATAAATATTGATAGTATCAATAAATGAAGAAGAAATTTGAAAGCATATTTATTACGTTGACCTGCCATGTTAGCCCCAAACCACCACCAAACCACCACAAACCACATCTAAACCACCCAAACCACGTCCTTAACATCCAGAATTTGCATCTGTGATATTATCAATAACTTCAGAACAAATGTAAAGGCGTTTTTACATTTCTCTCCTTACCTTGCATGTAGTGACAGAAATGCATTTTTTACTTCAGAAAAACCTAAAAAATATCATGCATGGTCGTGTCAAAATGTATGCGATGCGCTGACCTTTTTGTTGGACAACATTTTTATTCGATTTGGCACCAAGCTCTATAGACAAGTTGTTGGGATTCCTATGGGCACTAATTGTGCTCCCCTGGTTGCAGATTTATTCCTGTTTTGTTATGAAAGGGACTTTATGATGTCTCTTTCTGATGATAAGCAGGCTGATGTTATTGATGCGTTTAACACTACTTCCAGATATTTGGACGATATTTTAAATATTAATAATGTTTATTTTGACAATATGGTTAGTCAAATATACCCTTCAGAGCTCCAACTTAATAAAGCCAATGCCTCTGATACCGAAGCCGCGTTTTTAGACTTGCATTTGTCAATTTCTAATGATATTGTTTCTACCAAAATTTATGACAAACGTGACGACTTTGATTTTGAAATTGTCAATTTCCCATTTTTAGATGGTGATGTTCCTCGTTCCACATCCTATGGAGTCTATATCTCTCAACTCATTCGTTTTGCTAGAGCATCTAGCTATGTTGTTGACTTCAACACTCGCAATAAATTGTTAACTCAGAAACTTCTTAAACAAGGCTATCGGTATCATAAACTTCGCAAAACATTTTCAAAATTTTATAGACGATACTATGATTTGATTTCTAAATTCCAAGTTGGACTTAAATCTCTCTTGCGCCAAGGACTTTCGGAACCTGATTTCTATGGTGACTTGGTGTATAAGTTGAAGAAGATTGTTGGCTCTAATAATTTTTCAGCGCAGTTCATTAAAATAATTTCCCATTATAAAAAGATTGGCTATAACATTAATGTATTGCAACAGACTGCATGCTTGGTAGTCAACCCAATCACGGTTGGCAACTTTGCTTTCCTCTTTAATTGCACGCCGGTGGGTCGGACTTCAGACTCTATGATGGTTCCGACTTAAAGACTTATCTATTGATGAGATGGTAGGGGCCTGATGCTTTGGCTGTTTGTCGGGCCCACCGGGGTTTACCTGTTGGATTTCTTTTGCTCCGGTATTCAGTTTAATTTACTGTTGAGTCCTTTTTCTTGCTTTATCTCCTTGTTATATCTTGATTTATATGTTTTAGGAGATGATGCATTGATAAGTTAGGGGTCTTTCATGCAAACCAAATATCTATGTGTCTTGATCCACATCTGAATTAAGGGTGAGGTTGGCGCCGTTAAACCGGTTTAAGCCCTCCAGTAAAATATTTTACTGACCGTTCCAAGGCGGTACTTCTTTTGTGGATCTTTTATGTTTTTGTTCTGTCTTGTGTTTGCTATGTTTTGTGCGCGTCTGTTTATATGTGCTTTTTGGTCACCTGCTGGGAAAGGGCTGACCTCTTGGCTCTCGTTTGTGGTGTCTTCTGTGAGTTTGTCACTTTCCCATTGGTATCCTGGGTCAGGTGTGGTACTTGATTGTATCGATTCCTGATCTTTGCACCATTACTTACTTTTATTACGTCGACCTGCCATTTTAGCCCATGGATGAGCTGGAAGAATAGATTTTTCAGGAAGAAGAGTGTCGAACATGATCGACCATATTGATTTTTTTTATTTTCTATTTTCTTTTAATCTCATCCATGGTTTCCAGCCAGCACCAAACGTGGAGGTATGACTAGGTCTTGTTGTAAAAAGCAGGAAATGACTTGAACTACTACAAAATTTCCTAAACATTCTTTACAACCATTCACTGGCCTTTTTTTCAGAATCCAGACAGTCAGTATTACCAATGATTTTAAACTTTTGTATTTGATGCTCAACAGACATTAAATTGCATGCTTTCATTGTATTCTTTTACATTTGTTTTAGGTGCTCAAAAGAAGCGTCTCATTGATACCGTTCTTTTAAATACCCAAAACATATGTTTTGGTTGTGATTATGATATTTTGCACATTAGCTCTGGGTTCATGAATGTTTTTTTACATTTGTTTAAGGTGCTCAAAAGAAGCGTATTTTTGTCAATACGAGTATTCTGAGTACCAAAAACAAATATTTTGATTGAGAAAAAAGACATTCCTGAGGATTAAAGGTGCATCACATGTTTGATCGTTAATTAAATCTGCGACAGTTATTTTATTCTTTAAACTGATTAGGATAATTGATTGCTTGCAAACAAGCAGTCGAAATTAAATACGGACTAATTAGCTTCCGAATAAGGATTAAAGGCGCATCACATGTTTGATCTTCACAATGAACGGTGTGAAGCGAAAAAGGGGATTTACTATTTGTGTGTGTGTTGGTCCAGAGAGAGGGGGGGGGGAGAGAGAGAGACAGAGAGAGAGAGAGAAAGAGAAGGAAACAGAGAGGGGGAGGGTGTGTGTGTGTGTGGTTTGGGGGTGGTTTGGGGCTAACATGGCAGGTCTACGTAATATACGTAATACAAATGCTTTTAAATTCATTCTTCAAGTCTTCATACTATCACAAAAACATATTCTGGGTGTTAAGAAAGTGGTTTGGTGTGTTTTAGATGTGGTCTGAGGTGGTTTGGGGTGGTTTGGAGGTGGTTTGGGGTGGTTTGGTGGTGGTTTGGGGCTAACATGGCAGGTCTACGTAACATACGTAATACAAATGCTTTTAAATTTATTCTTCAAATCTTCATACTATCACAAAAACATATTCTGGGTGTTAAGAAAGTGGTTTGGTGTGGTTTAGATGTGGTTTGGGGTGGTTTGTAGGTGGTTTGGGGTGGTTTGGGGTGTTTTGGGGTGGTTTGGGGTGTTTCCACGGACCGTTGATAAAATGCTTAAAGCTGATTGGTTGTCTTTTACCAAGGCCGCCATCTTCGAATGAAAAAAGAAAACAAGGTTTCAAAGAATATTCGAAGATAAAAGCAATAAAAAGGCAGGGTTTAAATGAGCTGAGCATTACAAAAATGACCGTATATGTGAAGATATAAAACTTCGACTAAATTAGGGTCTTCGGTAAATCTTTCCAACAATCAGGACCGAGAACAAATCCTTTCGACTCCTCACGAGTTCGCCCCCAGATGGTTTCGCAGAAAGCACTCGTTCGAATCTTAATTAGCCCTCAGGAGGTGTTAGTACACAATTACAGTCTTCCGGTTTGGTAGCCCACGAAAATAGTACCTTTAGAAATTTAGCACTTGCCGTTTCTGGGCCCTTTATGGCGTAAATGGGTGCTTTATTCGACTTTACATCTACATCTATATGGTACACGCTGCCGTCACACTTGACTGTCATAGCGCGGGTTGGTTGCGGCTTTAAGAATAAGGAAAAGTGGAAATGATAGGAAAGTCAGAAGTGAAAACAAAAAACAAGATGTGATAGGAAAGTTAGAAAATAAAAAAAAAATAAAGAAGGCCAAGTGCATTTCATCCCTTCACTCCCGTCCAATCTGGCTACCTTGCAGGTACCAGGGCACCCGAAGTCCCCGCCAGCACAGCACAAGGAGGTCACTAGGTCTTACTTACACTCGGCGGCCCTAACTTGTTTAGAATGAGATCTTGGTGAGCTCCCGTTTGAAAGGTACCAAATCGGGAGCCTCAGCCACAGCGGCTGGGAGGGAGTTCCAGAGACAAACTGTTTTAGGGAAAAAGCTGTGTTTATAATAGTCACTGGAAGTAGGGATCTGCCGGAACTTCAGTGAGTGATGGGATCGTGTCCGTGTGGATGCAGGAGTCAGGTAGGCATCTGATGGTATATCTACGAGTCCATGTACTATTTTGAAGAACATAATGAGGCGGTGTTTGGTTCGCCTTGCCTCCAGAGATTCCCAGTCGAAGTGGTCAAGCATTGACGTAACACTACTGGTGTTGTGATACCTGTTTGTGACGTACCTGGCCGCTCTTCTCTGGACCATTTCCAGCTTGTGGACGTACTCATGGGTATAGGGGCTCCATACAGTTGAGCAGTATTCCAGAAGAGGTCGAACCATTGAGCAGTATGCAGTGGCTTTTGTTTGTTCGCTGTTTACTCTCAGGTTTCTTCTAAGGAATCCTAACATGCTGTTGGCCTTCTTGACTGTTTGGTCGATGTGACGGTTCCAAGAGAGACTTGACTGGAGCTCTACTCCTAAGTACTTGGTATAATCTTCCTTGTCCAAGGTATGTCCTTTCAGTGAGTAGTCCATGGAGATGGGGTTCCTGGATCTGGATATTCTGATGGCACAACATTTATCTGGATGGAAGGCCATCCCCCATTTCTTCTCCCAGGCTGCCAGTCTATTCAGGTCATCCTGCAGTATGTCACAGTCTTGTTGGGACTTGATCTGCCTGTACAAAATACAATCATCTGCGAAGAGCCGTGTACTTGACTGGACGCAATCGGGTAGGTCATTGATAAATAGTAGGAATAACAATGGACCGAGGACTGTGCCTTGGGATACCCCGCTGATGACTGATATGCTATCGGATGTGGCTCCTTCAACTAGGACTTGTTGAGAACGGTCGGTGAGGAATGCTCGGATCCAGTTGTAGGTACTCCCCCTGATGCCGTAGTGGTCAAGCTTTTTCATCAAACGTTGATGTGGAACACGATCGAACGCTTTGGAAAAATCCAAGATGATGAGATCATGTTGATGCTTTTTGTCAAGTCCTGCGAGGAGTTCTTGGGCCAGGGTCAGTAACTGTGCTTTAAATGTACATGTGATTCAACATTGGTCTATATTTGTCAGGCTGATGCAGAAAAATGCATCTTTGTGTGGACTATTTTGTCACAGACTCCCCGGCGCACTCCCCAGGTAACGTCTGACGCCGGTCGGTTTTCAGCCCGGATTTTTTGACTGTTCCCCAAAGAACGGAGAATGCTGAGAAAACGAGATTATCAAGGTGGGTTGTCTTTTCACTTTTTTGACAGGTGAATGACAGATCTTGCCACTCACAGACAGAAAAAGGTCCAAGCAATGTCCTGGAAAAATTTGCAGATGCTCGAATTCTGCCTTTTTACATGGAGTTGAATGGGACCGATTAATTGTGCACCGAACCCTATAAGAGAGAAGGTGAAAAAAACAAAAATCTTTGTAAAACAGTCATTTTTCAATGAATTCAGATGAAATTTCGCACACAGATCAGGAATCAAAATAGAAATAACTTGAAAGTATTTTAGGAAGAAATTTAAATTTAAATTTTAAAATTTTATTGAATTTTAGTTTAAATTTTAAATTTTTCTAAAAATCATTTTTAAAGCCTGGTTCTCTCGAGGAAAGACTCAAATTGCATTATATACCAGAAAATGCAATTAAATGGCCATACACAAACAGGTTTGACCAGGATTTGACTAATCAATCCGAGCAGGCTGACAGTAATACTCCGTTTTTGCAGACTGGCTAGCACTGCTGTGCAAGTTGATTTTTGTGATTGTATTCCCTTTTCTACTGGAATGTGCTATGAGTGCTTACTCACTTTAACTGTACCAGTATGATGACTTAGCATATGGGTATTTATTAAAACACTCTTAGGATACTTACACTCATTAGAACCGCCTCAATGAGATGGCACTTAAAGGCATAATGATGAGGATCCGCAGGGACTGGTCGGGACCATTCCCCCAAGCAGGTTCCCTGGCCTCATTGCTTAGACCAATAAAATTCAATTGTATTTGGCTGTTCAACTCACCGGGTCGAGGCTGTACTAATTTGAACACAAACTTAAACTTTTTGTTAGCTAAACAAATCAACTGCAGCCCCCCCCCCCCCCCCCCCCCCCAAGCTTCACCCGAGATCAAATTTTGTTCTTATTTCGCCAACGCAAGCAGTAGTATTGTTTGGTACTCATTAGAGTCGCCTCTCACTCAAAATTGTTTATGAAGCTACTCATTAGAGCCGCCTTGCTTAGATAATGATATGACACAGTTATTTAAGCTCATTTAGTTACCTAACCCCCAATGAAGTACTTTCACACAGATACTCGTATTATGTGCTTAAGCGGGTTGTGATATTTCTCGTTCGACGAGGCCGTTCTAATGGGTAATCTTTACTTACAGTCTTTTCAGGAATTTCAAATTTGGGATAAAGTTTCATCAAAAAATGAGGATGAGCAATTTCCATTATGATATGGGCATTAAATCTAGACCTAGGTCTCAAATCTTTCACACTCTTACCATTTTGGTAGCATGTAAATTACGGAATATTTCACACTCAGAACTAGCAGTGTAGATCATGATTAGAATGAAATGATGTGTTTCGTCCAGCATCAGGCACTCATCAGTGAAGCTGCTCTACTTCAGACACAAAGTAAGTGGTATAAATTGCTGTTTTCAGCATGCTTGGGTGCAACGTAGCTTGGTTTTGGGGGCAAATTTGAATGTGATTCAAAACTGTTCGCGATTCTGCTTAAAATCACTTTAAAGTTTGATTTTTTAGCTTCAGTTTTTAAATTTGGTAACTAAAGTTTATGTGAGATTATCCTTTAATGACTCTTACAGATGCCTAAACTTTCCTTTTTGCTTTTGGGTTATTGAGATTCGTTGAAATAATTGAAACTATGAACTTTTTCATCAGACTAGTTTGAATAATTGAACTTTTGCATGTGTCAGCTTGTGAGGGGGGTCACATATGAAATCCGAGATTTGTATCGCTTTTTGGTGACTGAGTTAGTCTTTTTGGACGATTATTTGCTTAACTATATGAGATTGATATGTCACAGAGACAAAATTTAAAAATTCGAAAATTTGCAGATTCTTGAAGGTGTTAGTACACAATTACAGTCTTCCGGTTTGGTAGCCCACGAAAATAGTACCTTTAGAAATTTAGCACTTGCCGTTTCTGGGCCCTTTATGGCGTAAATGGGTGCTTTATTCGACTTTAAATGTACATGTGATTCAACATTGGTCTATATTTGTCAGGTTGATGCAGAAAAATGCATCTTTGTGTGGACTATTTTGTCACAGACTCCCCGGCGCACTCCCCAGGTAACGTCTGACGCCGGTCGGATTTCAGCCCGGATTTTTTGACTGTTCCCCAAAGAACGGAGAATGCTGAGAAAACGAGATTATCAAGGTGGGTTGTCTTTTCACTTTTTTGACAGGTGAATGACAGATCTTGCCACTCACAGACAGAAAAAGGTCCAAGCAATGTCCTGGAAAAATTTGCAGATGCTCGAATTCTGCCTTTTTACATGGAGTTGAATGGGACCGATTAATTGTGCACCGAACCCAGTAGGGACGTCAGAGATTTGACATTTTCCGATATTAATGACCACTCTAGCCCTTTCATTTTTGATTGGTACTTCTTTATTCTTGCAGGTAACAAGGACAACCAGAACATCTTGGGTGGGTTCAAAATTGCTAGATCCGACCAGGGACTGATGAGTTGATTGATTGATTGATGTTTATTTGGTAAAATCAACACATACATACATATACAACAGCAAATTAAAAACATATAGCACATTAAATATCACATTAATTTAGCACTTTAAAATATGGAATAATTTAAATAAAAAAAAGTTAAATAAATCTCTGATGCTATTAAAACTGATAATTTAAGATGAATTTGAATAATTTAAGATGAATTTGAATGGATCTGGCACAAATATCACATTAAGATTATCACAGTGAACTAGGTTATCACATATCGTCACAATTATGCATTTTATAAATTAAGAGATCACTTTTTGACTAGGCACAAAACATAAAAGGTGAAAATGACTGATATCTCATTCATATCTCACACTCCCGAATAAGAGTGCAAGAGATGAATGAAAACAAAATTTGTTATTTTAATGAAAGATGATGTAAAGGCAAAATGTATGAGTGTTGAAATAACCCAGGATAGCCCATGAAAGCCCTAAGGCTTATTTCCAATGGGGTCCTGTTGGTTAGATCCAAGAAGCAGTTAGGAGAGGAGGGGACATAAACCTAAGTTGCAAAATTGAAATGCTAAATGCATATTAATAATAAGCATAGGTATCAGATTCCATAAGTTGCAGTTGAGATCTAAGGTATTGTCTTGCAGCAGATTTGAAACCATTGAAAGTGCACTTTTGTTTGACATCCGAGGGTAGAGAGTTCCAATCTTTAATTCCACTGTAATAAAAAGTTGTTGCTGCAACACCATTGACAGAAGGTACTATAAAGTTTTCAGTACTACCTCTGGTGAAATGATGATGAACATCAGAAACTTTGATGAATTGTTCAGACAAATACGATGGGCCAGTTCCATTGAAAATTTCATGCACATGACTCAGACGAAGTTGTTTTACCCTGAAATCCACATTCAACATATTAAGACTATTAAGTTCCAAGAAACCAATATGAGATCTAGGGCCAAGATTTTTAATGAACCGAACTGTTTTGTTTTGACAAATCTGAAGTTTTTTCTTAAGTTGTTTGTTCAAACCCGAGTACCACGAGGAGCATGCATAATCTATGTGACATTGGATAAGTGCAGAACATATGGATTTCCTAAGTTTTTCCTCTAAAAAGTTACATTGTCTATAAAGAAATTTAAGCCTACCATTGACTTTTTTAACAATAGAGTTAACAATAGCCTCCCCAGTTAATTGATCATCTAAAGTAAGACCAAGATATTTCACCGAACGTTGTGCCTTAATTGTGTTAGCTGCCCTTGAGCGTCTGGAAAAATCCCCACTCTATGTGACCACTCTAGGGCCTTCATTTTTCATTTGATTTTCTTCCTCCTTGTAGGTTACCAGATCCTGCATAAAGTTATGGATGAGTTTGAGTATCCGTCATATCCCATCACTGACTACAGAGTTAGCTGCCCTTGAGCATCTGTTTCAAGTTCAGAGTTACCTGCCTTTAAGCATCGTAAATAAAGGTGTCTCCAAACATTATGCTGCCACCATGGTGAGCGATCCTTGTCTATTGGGCTACTTGCTTCCAAATTTGTACCAGAGTTATGGCCCTTGATTTTCACCAAAATTTTGTTTCCTCTCAAAAGCTTCAGAATAATGAGACAGGATTTCACCAAATTTTATATATGCATTGATATTGACAATATCTAGCTTGGGATTATTACAAAATCATTTTTCACATGTTTGTACCAGAGTTATGGCCCTTGATTTATGCCAGAATTACATTTCAGATCAATATCTTGAGAACAAATTGACAGAATTCACCAAATTTTATGTATGTATTCATATTGACAAGATCTTGGTGGAAATGGTTACCTGTTATTTTTTGCTTAGTTGAGTCATGGCCCTTGTTTGATGTCAGAATTTTGTTCTTGCTCAATGTGTTTAGATTCTTCTGCTTCATATCTTTAGAACTTGAGTTTTTATA
>OZ026515.1:112753340-112850526 GCA_964019695.1 Loripinus fragilis
TCTCGTTCTCGTCAAAATGATTGCAAAACAAGAAAGAACACCAAGTAATGCCTAACTAAGCAATGACCAAACACGGAGCCCCAACAATCCAATGGGAGGAAAATTAAAAAAATGAATCAACAACAACAGTACCACCCCCATAGAAGAGACAAAAATGGGCCTGAACCTTCATCTACATCCCTTTCTCTTTTTTCAGTGCGAGCAGCAAAGGCTGTTGTGACATTGCGCAAATGTGCAGGCTCATCTAAGCCTTCGCTGCTCGCATATGCGATTAATACAAAAGTATCATAAACTGGCCCATAAAGTTAGGCCTGAACTTTCATCGACATCTCTTTGGGTGGGGGGGGGTGCAATCAGTACCAAAATCTCATGAACTGGCCCATATATGTATCTACTAGCATGACCTTGGAATGAGACAAACAAGTTCTGTGAACAGTGCAACATTAAAACGTAGGAGAAGGATGCGCTTCTCTGCAGTCTTATATAGCAGTCCTATATATTTCCTTGTAGATCGCTCACAGGTAATGATCTCATCTCGTTTGGCTCCCCATAGTAAACTTGTCCTTCAAGAACCAAAATGAAGAGAAAGTCACTTTTTCTGTAATAGCCTGTGAATAATCTTCATTGTCAGTTGTACTGAGCCAACTCACAGATTTTAAGAATTACAACAAGGGCTGATACAAATCTGTGAAACATCTATTTTTTATCCAGCGGCTACAGTGCTTGCATACCCAAAGTATGGTAGTAGATGAAGATACGAATCAAAATTTAGACCCTAGCCCCAATGGGTAGTTGTACACGTACGTTTAACTCTTTCATTACTAGCAGCGACGTATGTTGTCTGCTGATAACTTATGCAAGCAGTTTGGACCCAGATCAGGACCGACCAAAAAAAAATTAATTTTGAAAAAAGCCAGCAGACGTCAAGAAAAGCATGAAACAATACCCAGCATGCAAAGAGTTAAAGAAGGGGTTGACGCATGTGCATTAAGTGCGATAAGACGACGAGCAATTAAATGCTCTAGTGAAACTGCACAGCTGGTCAGGATTACATGTGCCTTCTTGGTCACTCATGCAATAAGGACTTAATATTCATGAGCAGTTTTGTTACTGATGTATAAACAGTGAAGACTCAAATGAGTTTGACCATCCGCGCATTCCCACAAGCGCATTCAATGCATGCGCGCACAACATTTAAACACCAAAATTTAGAACTGAAGCCTGCTGGATAGTTGCATCTGCATGTTAAAATGGGCACATGTATGTGCACATGTGATAAGTACACTGTGTGCAAGCAGTAAATGCTCTTGCAAGACTGCACAGATGCGCAGATTGGTTTCAGCCAATACTGAATACACATGAAAACAGTACTAATATCTCATAAAATGGCTCATTGATCATGGGTGACATTTTCAATGGAAAACAAACATTTGAGCAGCCTTTGCAGATCTTTCACTGTTTGCACTGGCACACCAAACACCAGAACAGTTTCACACACGCGCTTAAAGTATTTGCAATGTTGAGCGAAGACTCTGGCGAGACTGCGCATGTGTGCATCAGGCTGGCCAGTGCCTTTGCTGAATGCCCATAAATAAGTACTAAATTTGCAGTAGGCTTTTGCACAATGACGCCAAGGAACTGTTTGAACGAGCCAACGTATCTGCACAGACTTAACAGAGTCACCACTATAGCAAACACCAAGTTGTTGGTATATAAAGGTACACCTTAAAACAACTAGATCCAGCCTCACTGGATAACTACGCATGCTCGTTTAATGAATGGCTGTACGCATATACGAGATAGGTATCATTTTCAAATGGTCTCTCTCGTGCAAACCTAATGCAGGAAAAGTGATAGTTAGCATATGCGTAAAACAAAGGTTCGCATTAGCTTGCATAGTTCCACAGAGATGGTCAAAAATTTCATTTGTGAATGGTCAGTACGTTTATTTGGTTTTCGCACTTGCTTTATGGCCATTGTCGTATGTCACGGTTCTACAACTAAGATACATGTATGTACACGTTTACTGCTTATTTCAAATCTCATCATTTAGTATCCTGATTTCGCGATTCCATAGGTTATACAAAAATTAGGGTACTAATTTTTTCCATGTGTTATTATTTGTTCATATAAAAAAGGAAAAAAAAGTAGATTTTTTTTTCATCTATCTGGATGTTGTGGGATTCGAACCCACAACTTATATGTTAAAGAGCTACAGTTGGCTTTAGAGAAAGCCTACTAAACCCCTGAGCTATCTGGGCCTATTAATGTAAAGGATTAACATTTCTTTAAGTAAGTGATTTGTGTGTAGATTTGTTTTACAGGGACATCACTCTTGATGTTTAAGCAATTAATCCCAAATTTAGCAAAAATTCAAAACAATATAACCAATTTGCCCCATAGAAATTTCACAATGTTGAAATTGCAAGCTGTATTTCATTTCTGTCTTCAAATTAATGAAGTATATGTCAACGAATGCTATCTTCATTATGTTATTCACAAACACTAACACTACTTTTTTAATTATTTCTGGCATACTTAATTTACACTGAATTTGAACCTCCCAGTATGCTTTGTCGCTGTAAGCCACGCCATACGAGCCTTTTTCCTATGAAGGCTCGTCAACAAGCGTATCCTCCGAGGGAGGATTCGCAAAGGAAGCTCCCTCTTCCCGTTTTTTTATTTTTTATTTTTTTTTGACGTTTTGTCGTTTTTTTTCTTTCTTTTTTTTTTGCTGGGTCCTTGGTTGGTCTAGACCTTTTTTAATTTGGGTGATGGAACTCCCTGGGTGGTTACCACTTCAGGATACTGGTATTCCATGGGATATAAGTAAATTTGGGGGAACCAAACCAGCCTTATCCTTTCTATATAGCAGCAGCGAATCTATCATCCAGATCAACATATGCCTTTTCCAACGTTGATTTTGGCATTTACAAGTTTCATGGAGGACAGTTTTACTATTTGTAGTGCTTCGTATAGAATTAGTACATTTATATACTGATAGCTTAAAAGATGTGTTAAAAGTTTTAGAGTCATGTTAATGAGGCCTTAATCTGATTTGAGTCATGTCTTTCATCAAATTTTATTCATATGCTATACGATTCAACCGTCTTTAGAAAAGTATAAATACGGGCAGTATTTCTTTATTTCATTGTTTAATAATTAAGTTTTACAGTATAAGGCGTTCACCAAGGTTCCTTATTGTGACCATAAGAAATTAGTACCCTGCATTTTCACAGTACACCTATCTTACAGCAGACTATATAGGACAGCTCGTCAGACGCCTACTAGCAGAGGTAAAAAGCGAAGGCTCTAATGAGCCTGTGCATCGATGCAGTGGAAAAAGAACGGCTGCATTTATCCTAATCAAATTAATAGAATTACTTGGTAAAAACAGAAATGCTGAAAGAGCGTCGATGTACCGTTATTTTGGTGTCATTAACTTGCATCGATACCAATTTTGACTGACCCAAAGTTTGTTACTGTTGGGGAGTTTAGCATATAAAAGGAAATTCCTATTTTGGTAGCCCACGAAAATAGTACCGTTTAACAATTTGAAATTCACAGTTTTTGTGCCCTCTTTTTGGTAAATAAGTGCTCTATTGGAATTTAAACTTCATGGGAGTATGCTTTGATGCATGTTTGTCATGTTGTTGAGAGGAAATGCATCTAAGTGTGGACTATTTTGTCACAGTAAATAGAGCGACTACCATGGTAACGTATGACGCTGGTCTGATTTTCGGTTTACTTTTGTGCATGTCTAGAAGTCAAATGCGTCAAGGCAGGTTGTATTTTCACTTTTCTTGAAGGTGGATAACAAATCTTGTCACTCATGGGAAGAGAAACATTCAAACATTATCCTGAATAAAGATGATGATGCCTCAAATCAGCCAGCTTACATCGACTTAAATAGCAGTGATTGTTTGTGCACGGACACCTGATGAAAAAAGAACAGGCACATTTCATGTGTGATAACTAGGAATGTTCTCTGCACGTTTATTGCATGTGTACGTTTGGCAATGAAATAAATGTGTCCTGCTTATCTATTGATAACCTTTGTAAACAGTTTGGACCCAGATCAGGCCTGACAAAAAAGCGGGCCTGATCTGGATCCAAACTGTTTGACATTCATTGTGATGGTATCCCTCAAAAACTTTTTGAAAGGAGTTTGTTTTAGGTAAAACAACAGAAAGTGAAATAAAATCCTGTACAGTTATTCAGCATGCACAGAGTACAACCCTTTACCTACCAGTCACGAAGTTGCCGTCTGCCACTATTGTCTCCTTGTTGTTTTCGGTACCCTATAATGCATGAATGTGCACGCTCGCCTGGGCCCTCGCTATTCGCATATATGACTTGTACCAAACTTTCAGGAACTGTCCCTAAACTTTTGGCCTGAGCCTTCATCTACATCCCTGACGATCCTCATTTAGGGATTTGCTGCTCGCATATGCGTTTAGTACCAAACTTTTTTGAACTGGCTTATAAGATTTGACTGAGCCTTCATCTACATCCATTCTTTTTAATGTCTTATGCAAAGGCCCTGGCGATACTGCGCAAATGTTCAGTCTTGCTCAATTCTCGGCTAGTCACATAAACTTTTTTGAACTGGCCTATTAAATTTGACTTGAGCCTTCATCTACATCCCTTCTTTTTAGTGCGATTTGCAAAGGCTCTGGTGAGACTGCACCAATGTGCAGTCTCGTCTGATCCTTTGATGTTCGCTATGCGATAAGTACCAAACTCTCATGAACTGGCCTATAAAAAGTAAGTGAGTATGATCAGGAAGTACCACAATCAGACAACCCACGCCACTGTGAGGAGCAGTCACAGAACATTAATAGTAGGAAGACAGTTAAAGTAAGACATCATGCTTTCTCGTTCTCGTCAAAATGATTGCAAAACAAGAAAGAACACCAAGTAATGCCTAACTAAGCAATGACCAAACACGGAGCCTCAACAATCCAATGGGAGGAAAATTAAAAAAATGAATCAACAACAACAGTACCACCCCCATAGAAGAAACAAAAATTGCCATCAGAGGAGATGGCAAATCCCCCGACCAAAAAGTAATTGATATGCAGTTACAAGCAGCCAACCTAGTATATATATTTGATGTGATAATACTGAGTGTCACTGCGAACAAAAGTGGAAGGCTGACTGTAGAGACTTCATTTTTACCTTTAAATTCATCCAAGGGAGGTACGTTAAAATGTAAGCCCTAAAGAGCAATAATTCTTAAACCGAACAACACACTGTGACTCAAAGATATATTTATACTTAACACCATTAAACTCTTAAAAGATATAAAAGTTATTAAGAGCACAAAGTTTCACGAATAAAATTTGTTCGTGGGAGATAACCCAAACACAAAACTAGAGGAGATATAACTGAGTAAGCACAGGTGAATTGTTATAGATAAGCAAATATGGAATAAATACTATGGTGTTTTGTGTCTGGAAAGGGTCCATGTGTGACATGTACAAATGACAGTTTTGTTTTGCTTAATACCTATAACAGAAAAAATATGCATATGAAAAATCATGCATATATTGTGACACTATGATTTCAAGTAATAACAATGACTGAAAGAAATATACTCACACAAAATTACAATTGTTTAACTGCAATCCAAATTATGTTGTGGTCAGACCAGTAAGCCTCAATGGTACCTGTGGTAAACAAGTCTGCACTCAGATTTGTGTAGATGTGATCAATCTGACTGGAATACTGTGTAGTAGGCTGATTCAAGTATTGACAGAAACCTGTTGGCAACTGCACTTCTTTGTCTTTCTTCAGGTCAATATTGAAATCTCCTAGAACTATAACACTATCTTTGGTTGTAGTGATGATTTTTCTAAGAGTAGTCTCAAGTACTTTTCTGGGAGTTCCTGGGAATTTATACACTGCTGCTATGAGCAATTGAGGACTAAGAACTGTTTTAATCAAGGTTATTTCTATTCCTGGCACATTTACACTTTTTGGAAACCCATGAATAAAACTGTCTTTGGAGTAAACTATGGTTCCATGTGGTGGTCTGTTATGAGGAAGTTGTGCTTGATCATCATTTCTGTAGATGTTGTATCCATGAATTTTGTAATCGATATCACTGTCTGTTTTCAAGAGACGAGATTCTGAGAATACTAAAATATCAGCAGCAATCAGGTTTGGATCTTGACAACAATCACCAAAGTGCTTATGGTATG
Organism: Loripinus fragilis; assembly: GCA_964019695.1. Classification (NCBI taxonomy): domain Eukaryota; kingdom Metazoa; phylum Mollusca; class Bivalvia; order Lucinida; family Lucinidae; genus Loripinus; species Loripinus fragilis. Next base: position 112,759,547 of record OZ026515.1, read on the forward strand.
AGCGAGCATTATTGCATGCAATTATTGGATGATCTTTAAGTGTATAAAGTGGAGAGAAGTCAATATGATAAGCAGCTGTTGTTCTTAGTCTTTTCCTTTCTGATATAACCTCAGAATTAACAGAGATCTTGGAGGCATTTAGGTCAAGAATATGGAGACCATCTAATGATGTCACTCTACTGAGCCCAACATAATGTGTGTGTAAGAAGAAAGGCTTTGTAATTTTTGGACTAAGGACTGAGAAGTCCACAACAATACTGTCAAGCGCTTCTCCCTGAGCGCGATGCATTGTTTTCGCTGCACATGCTCTAAGTGGAAACTGTGTCCTTATAATTTCACCAGATTTATTTTTACCAACTCTGAACTGTCGGCTGATAGGAAGTATTGGAGTCCACGTTTTATCAATGTTTCTTCTGTATAGCTGTTTGTTCTGTTCTCTTGTTTCAGTACCTATTTGTGCATCATGAAATTTAATCCAAACTATCCCTGCTGGTTGTTTAGAAGAGCGTGGTATTTGCAGTAGTTTAATTACTCCGTTGGCTCCATTTGTTAATCCTTCTGCTGTATTAATATTTAAGCATATTTCATAATGTAGATCTACCGCAAGGTTCAGGTCTTTTTGTAGCTGCATAGTTTTTGAAGGATCAGTTGATATCTGAAATTTTATGCGTTCTGCAAAATCATTTGAAACATTACCAACGACAATATCATGGGCTTTTGAGACATACTTGTCTGTAGAGGCTCTTTCATACAACATATTATTCCATGCATTTACTTTTGCATTTTCCAGAAACAAATGAGGAGCAGAGGATGGATAAGTTGCATCAGCTGGAGTACAGGTTTTGGACAACAGCAATTCTATATCAGCACTTGTCTGCTGGTTTTCTCGAAGTCTGTTGAGAAGCTGAGCTAAGAGTAAACTATCCCGCTGTCTCATTATCTCAGTTAGTTCAAACATTTTGAAATGTTTTTCCCAAAGGTTTGTTGCAAGAGAAGAAGTACCTGATTTGCAATTTGAAAATAAGTATGCATCATAGACTGGTTTAAGCTGAAACAGGTCACCAAAACAAATCACCGAAACACCACCAAAGTCTTTTGAACAACCCTTAATATCCTGCAAACGCTTATGGATCAAGTTGAACATTCTAAAGCCTACCATCGAGACCTCATCAATAATGACAAGCTTTAATTGTCCAAGCTGTGTCCGAAGTGTATTTAGCTTGTCTGATGATGGTGTATCTAATACAATACCTTGACTGACTGGTACACGGAAGGCTGACTGCACAGTATTTCCAGAAACATTGTAAGCAGCTTTTCCTGTTGGCGCTACTACCAAAACATGACGTGTATTATAGTCTGATCCAGGCAATGAATTGAAATATTTCATGGAAGCCTGATATATGGCAGTTAAAACTCTACTTTTTCCGACTCCAGCGCCACCACTGAGAAAAGCATATATTGGAGCATCTGATGTTTTTAACTTTATTAAAATGACATTGAAGAACTCCCTTTGTTTTATATTAAGAGACAATAGTAGGCTCCTATATTGTTCACTATTCATTTCATGGAATGGTATTTGAGTATCTTTAGCCAATGAGGGTATACCAAGATCAGATCCTAAGTCAGATTCAGGCATGTTGTCTGGTGGAAATAAAGTAGGATCATGAATGAGATGATCTATTGTTTTATCTACTTGGTTTGCATGTTCTGTATTTGGAGCTAGGTTATCTAATTCTTCATTGGCTATTTCATCTTGTACAAGCGCTTCTGCTGAATCAACAGCTGCAGCATTTGGTTCATATGCTTGAAGTTGTTCTTGAATGGTCGCTTCTATCTTCTTGTAACGGCCTTGGTATGTCTGAGAATTTCCCTTCAGCTTCTGTTCATCTCTCCAGTGTGTATATAACATTATCTTTTCCTGGCAATAATTCTCAGGGTCATGCTCTTGATTGTATCTGACAGATCTTAAAATTCTAGCAGTTCGCCGTTTTTTAATATTGTGACGTGTACAAGTTATATCTACTACAAGATTATCAGAATCACTATCATTCTCATTATTTTGTAGACTATCTCCAATTTTACCTGGTTTATCATACCAAGCAGCCCAGTCTGCTAACGTTACATTTTCTAATGCATGCGGCCTGTCTGTGTAGCGTGTAAGGAGATTGCCAGAGGTAACTTGGTCATCATCATCTTCCATTGAATGAATCTCTTCAAATGATTTGAGCAGGAAGGTTCTGTTTGTAGATTCGGATGTGGGGACAAATATGACTTGTCTTGAACATTTTCTTAAAGGTACTTGTAAGCATATATCAACTGCTTCTTGAGCTGACATTTCAACATTATTGGTGAATTTATTTCCTATCAGACGAACTTTTTCTTTTATGTTGCTTCCTTTCTCTTTGGCTTCCTTACTAGCAGCATCAAGCAAAAGACTGATCCCACGCTGGCTTTTAGATACATATGCAACCACATACATGGCACACTGGTAAATGTCCAATATATACTGAGAATCCATGTTGGCTCTCCAAGCCGATAGACAGGTAGGTATATATGCATTAATACGAATTTCATTCGACAACCGTTTCAGAAATATTGTTGGTGATGAAATTGATGATCTAATTGCCATCATATATTGATCTTCTGTCAACTGAAGCTGTTCTAGTAGCTCATCTAATGACAAAGAATTGCCTAAAGCCATGTCTTCTAAGGACCTCTTTATTTTCTTGAAGTTGTCACAGTGTATCTCCTTCTCTTCAATTTCATCTAATGGCTTAAGTATTACTGTGTTCTTCATTGGTGGTTTGGGGAAATTAAATCTGCACGTCCTTTTTCTTAGTATTTTACATGTTCTTGAGTGACGATGCATCTGGTACTTTGCGAACGCATGGTCAATTGAACATGAAACCAAGGAATCAATGAAAGCAATAACATCTTCATCAGCATCTTCTTGGTACTTTGGCACATCCTGTAACCAAACCAACATGTGTATATGAGGCGATCCTCTGTGTTGGTATTCAACACGATAGAAATAATCAACCATTTTCGCACGCAGTGGCATTAGGCCACTTTGGAAAAATTTCAACAGTTCCTGAACAGAATAGTGGAAATGCCTGGAACATGTCACAGGGTCACTCTGAATCAAACGTGTTTTTTCTTCCCAGCTTAAATTGTCTACATCACTATCAGTGAGATCAATGCTATCAACTATCTTGGAAAGAATTTTCAAGAGATGGGTCCACTGGGTCTCAGCAGCTGAGAAACTCAAAAATAACGTAGCTGGACCTAGCTGCCGTATTAATGCAAAAAGGTCCTTTTTAGCTTGCTCAAAATATGGTGGAGATCCTCTTACAGTGCGTAATACTCTGTACCCCTCATCAAACTGTAGCAGGTTATTTATTGCACCATCTTTCTTTAAAGCACCCGCAGTCAGATTTTCATTTTTACCGCTTACTTTCCTTAAAGCAATCTGTGATTTACCATATATTTGTTGCATTTGAAGCTTTTTCACTTTAAAGAACAGATTATCAACAGATCTAGCCACTCTCCTGTCTCTTCTTCGGATTTCAGATTTAACAATATCACTATAAAGTACTCTGACTGACCTATCATTATTTGTAGGCCGTGCATTACCAGCGAAAATTCCAGGAAAAGCAAGTTCTTCACAATTAGTGTCTTTAAATATGGAAGTAGGTAGATTACCCTGACCTGGGGCAAATGACCATATGTTATCTTTTTCTTCTTCCTCTATAAAGTCTGGAGATGTAAATAGTGTGTCAGTCATGCCGCCATGAATTTCAGTGTCATCAATTTCATTCCAGCCATCATTTTCACTAATTTCATTATTATGATTGTCCTTTTTGGAAGTAGGATCATGTTGAATGTGTGTTTTACAATGAATATGTTCATGAATTTCTTCAGTGTGAATATTTTTTTCTCTAGGTTCATCATTGTAAACACTAGCATCCTTCACATTATGAAAGGAAGTCTCACTATCCATTACATCCTCAGTATTGTTTAAGAAAGGCACTTCTAATTCAGGTATCACATTACGGTTCTCACTGTATACATCATGTTGGCTTTTTGAGTCTTTGCCTGAATGGATACTGGTTGAAGTTAGATCTGTTTGATCTATATTGGTAGCATTTGATACTGAAGATGAGGGCAAATAAGGTTTATCAACTTCAACATCTTGTCTAACTGTCTGATCACCAATATCGTTTTCAGATGCAGTTGTGCTATATGTCCATGTGGAATCAAACACAACATTCTCTTTTTTGTATAAGTTGGAATTTTCAACAAGGTACTGAGCAGCATTCCTAACTTTATTTGGGCGTATATTCTGACTTTGAACACTGCAGACATGTGATAATTTCCTTTTTAAATTCACTTTAATTGTGCCATCTTGATCAGGCAACCTTGGTAAAGAAGTGACAGTCTGGACCATATTAGAAGGTACATTCACTACATTTCCGGCAATTTTTAGCTGCTTGCCTCTTGGAGCTTGGTAGATTTTCATGAAGGGTATCCTTATAGCTACTAGTCGCAGTTCTAGTGTATGCAATTCTTTAAGTATTGGGGGAAGATATGGAAAAGCCATATTATTAGCAATTGAACATGGTGGTATGAGCTTTTTCTTCATATAGTTTTTGCAGGTGTTACAAAGCCATTCCTTCTGGCCCTCTGATAAAATGGCCTGTAAACATTTATTTGCCACTGCTAACTCCCTTAATGCTTTAGTGACAGTCTGAACTGACTGTTTATAAAACAACTGTTCACAAGATGTACAAACATATGTTGGTCCTTGTTCTACTGCGCTGTGGAAATTTATTACAAGTTGTCCAAGAGAGTCTGGTTTATTTTGTTGCTTTCGCATGTGCTTCCCTGTAAGTTCATTCTGTCTGTATTCTGCAATGTTAGTACGTTTAACACGCCTTACTTCAGTTTCTCGCACTGTTTCCTTATGTTTATACATTGGTGCCTTTCTTTTTTCTTTTCTAGATATAGTCTCTCTCTGAATTTCAGTTTCTTTGATATGAGGATTTGTTCGTTTAGCATGTCTAGAAATAGCGTCTTTTTCCTTTTCAATTTGTCTGAAGGAAGAGTCTTTTCTTCGCTCCTGTCTGGTTTTAGTTTCTCTTAAAGTTTTTGTTAGTTTAAAGCAATGATCTGTTTGTTTCAAATGTCTAGCTTTAGCGTCTCTTTCCCTTTCAGATTGTCTGAAGGAAGAGTCTTTTCTTCGCTCCTGTCTGGTTTTAGTTTCTCTTAATGTTTCTGCTAGTTTAAAGCAATGATCTGTTCGTTTCAAATGTCTAGCTTTAGCGTCTCTTTCCCTTTCAGATTGTCTGAAGGAAGAGTCTTTTCTTCGCTCCTGTCTGGTTTTAGTTTCTCTTAATGTTTCTGCTGGTTTAAAGCAATGATCTGTTCGTTTCAAATGTCTAGCTTTAGCGTCTCTTTCCCTTTCAGTCTGTCTGTAGGAAGAGTCTTTTCTTTGATCCTGTCTGGTTTTAGTTTCCCTTAAAGTTTCTGCTAGTTTAACACAAGAATTTGTTCGTTTTACGTGTCTTGCAAAAGCCTCTCTTTCCCTTTCAGTTTGTCTGAAACTAGTGTCTTTTCGTCTCTCTTGTTTAGCTTTAGAATCTCCTGGAATTTTAATCTGCCTATATTCTTGTTGTTTTCGTTTCAATGATCTATTTTTTGTCTCTCGCTCTCTTTCCATAGTTCTATAAATTTCATTGTCCTTTTTATGCTGTTTTTTCAGAGTCTGATATTTTTGTTCACTAGACCGAAATGTTGGATCTTTACGTTTGCTTTGAATATATTTATTTTTTTGTTGGTTTCTCAACATCTTTTTCTGTTCTGATTTTTCGGCTTGATCCCTAAAATAGTTTTGAAGTAAGTTTGAGGTAGGTCCATGTGTACAATGAGACATCTGTGAAGGGGTTGGAGACACTTCACTTGCAGAATCTTGGAATGTCTGAAGGAAATAAGAGAAAAATATTAGAGAAAGGAATGTGTATACTTACTGTAGTTCAGACTTTCAACTGAGACATCAGTTTTAGCAACTTCTCATTTTAGATACTTGCTCTCAAAAATATATGAGAACATAAACTGAGAATATAAAAGCCAACCAAGTTCTTATTTTTGGATTTTGGGATGTATTTCACAAACTCTGCAAAAGCTATACACTTTCTGAAGTTTTGTTTTAGTGGGCATTGATTTTATCTGTAAGAAATGACAAAATTGTCCGAAAATGTAGATTGTCTATGTTTATATACGTGTAGATATGGCGATTATGTAACAGTAATATCAAATTGGTTAAAAGATATTATTGTAACATAATTATCATTTTGCATCAACTAGAATCGTCAGAGATATGAATATAGCCCTGCTGCAGGGTTTTTGACAGTTTGAAAAAGGCCAGGTTCTAAAGGTAATAAACAGAGACCAAATTCTTCTATCAATCAGGAACGTAAATATAGTTTTAGATAAGGATATCGTAAAAAGGTTGAGGGGCAAAATTGTGACAATCAGGATATCAACAAAAATAATGACTCTTAATATATTTAAAGTTTTTTTTTGGTAGCAAACTACAAAAAATGTATACTTCAGTAATAACCTGACCTAAAGTTAAACAAGCTTTTCTAAATAATCAGCAAAATCTAAGGCATTTATTTGATGACTATGGAGCTTTTGACTGACAAGTATTCACATGTATTTGCTTCATAAACAGGGAGCACAGTGGTTCAGTGGTAGAGTGCTTGATTCAAGACCGAGGGGCCGCAGGTTCGAGCCTCACCGGTGTCACTGGGTTGTGTCGTTGAGCAAGAACATTAATCCTAGCTTAAGACTGGTTCAACCCAGGAAGACCCGTCCCTGCATAACTGAAAGATTGTTGATGGGGTGTAAAGAAACAAAACAGATAAAACAGCTGCTTCATAAAGGTTTGCCCATAGATAGGTAGTGGTTCTGTTGATTCACAAACATTTGCTTCAAAAACCTGTGCCCATATATAGTGCTAAGGCAGTGGTTCTGTTGGTTCATATGTATTTGCTTCACAAAAGTTTGCCCATATATAGTTCTAAGGCAGTGGTTCTGTTGATTCACATGTGTTTCCTTCATAAAATTTCTGTTGATTCTTATGTATTTGCTTCACAAAAGTTTACCCATAGATAGTTCTAAGGTAGTGGTTCTGTAGTTTTTGATTCATTGATAGTTGTTGCTCCCAATTTTTGTGGAAAGGTTGTGTTTGGTGCAGTAGTAAGTGTAATTTTTAGTTTCCAAATCATCTCGCTGGGGAAAATGGGCTAGTTGCTTTACTTTGTCTTCTTGATATCATGTGGATATGACCAGAAAATGTCTCAATCATACACTGCAAACCAACCAATGAAACAAAGAAGATTTGCAACAAGAAAGTAAAATAGTGCCCTTGTAGTATTATACCATTTAAATGTTTACTAGTACTTTGAGCTGTTATATGGCTATTGTTGTGTGCTTATCCCTTTTCCATGTTTTGCATAGGATCCTTTTTTCAAGATAATATTTATAGAATCTGTCATTATCTGTACCTTTTCCATATTTTTTGCATTATTACCCTGTTTCATAGACTAGTAACAGGCTTTTATGCTTGCAACATATTTCTAAAGATTTGATAAGATGGCATATCACAATGCCCGCAACTATATGTTGATATAACATACTAACATCATATGTCTGGGTTCTTGTTGCTTGTGGTCTAGCTGGGGATTGAGCTGTAGTCGAAGAATCTGTTAATTTCACTCTTTTAGATGGAGAAAGGCTTGGTTCTAATGGTATCTCACAAGAAGTAACCTGCAAAATTGTGCCATGGATTAGAACCTGTATCATCAAATGATACTACGTACCGTAATCACTTACATAAGTCTTGGCCCTTCACTAATATTATGTTTAAGATATGTACATAATTAAAACCACAATAAACAACAATAACACAAAACGGTTTGTATTAGTATTATAGCAGCCTGGTACAGACCACATAAAAATTCTTTTGTTCTGTTCGAGAAATTATCTCCTAAATGTAAAAGCGGATATTACAAGTCTTTGTCTTCAATTAATGGTACTTTTAATTACAATGTTTGCATATGCAAGTTGGACCCCAGGCTAGAAACAATTTTTCATCCTCAAAGTTATGAAGAAGGCAAAGATCAGGAATCGACACAATCAAGTACCACACCTGACCCAAGACATCGAATGGGAAAGTGACAAAATCACAAGGAAACGCCACATACAGGAGAGCCCAGAGGTCAGCCCCTTCCCAGCAGGTGACCACAAGGCTACAAGAAACAGACAAAACAAAACACCAAGGACAAAAACAACAAAAAAGATCCACAAAAGAAGACCTGCCTTAGAACGGTCAGTAAGAAAGTTACTAGCGGGCTTAAACCAGTTTTATGGCGCCAACCTCACCCGTAATTCTGATGTGGACAAGGACACAGTTGGTACAGTGACACCTGAGAAAGAAATGTCTATTGCTCATAAAAGGTAAAACAGTGATAAATAAATGTTAAAATGCCAACGAAAGGTAGTGTTTCTGAGAGAAATGTTTAATAAAACGAATCTTGAAAAGTCAGTAAATGACAAAAAACCCTAGCATGTAGAGCTCAATCAAAATTCATAAGAGCACTGTAGCATCAATTCCTTATGGTTCATATTTATAAAATGTTGTACTTGTGTATATATCAAATTATCCCGTGTCCTGCTGCTTTTTGGAAAAGTGTGTAATCTATTGGCTGATCAGTCACTGTTTTCCATTTAGTTTGTGAATCTGTAATCTGTGTTATGGCGCATACACTTTCTCAGCAGTACAAGGGTTAACAATTTAATCTTAATAAATTGTGTAAAATGGTTAAAAAGTAAGTAGGTATGACCAGGAAATACCACAATCACACACTGCAGACCAACCCATGGCACTGAAGAGCCACAGAACATGTACAGCAACAAGACATAAGAAATACAATTAAGGCAAAGCAACCAGCTCTCTCTTCCTAGTCAAGTTTGTATGTGTTCATATTAAATTCTGTATGACTTTACAGAAAAATAAATTGTACTGCAAATTGTTGTGACTCTCTTTTAAAAGACTTACAGCATGATTATTGTTGCTGTCTGAATCCATGTTTTCTTTGTAGGCTAGGAAAGAGCTGGCTCATTATTTTTCAAGTTTTGTGGCTTGGTGTGGTCGTAATGTCATTTTCATGAAAGGTATCTTGGGTAATATGTCCAGCTTAATTGCATTGATTCCCAAAATCTCTTATATGACATCTGTTATGTGTGGAATTTGATCATTTCAGTTTCTGACTGTCTTTAATATTATTTTCTAGAATTAATGAAAAAGTTAATAGTATGAAATGAGTTACCTGTGTACTGGAAGTGTCAGGCTCAGTTCTCTTGTCTCTCATTCTCTGACGATTTCTTTCTCTGTTACGTCTATTCATTTTTATATCACTGTTGTTAGTGTCAATAATTATGTATAACATTTTATTGTAAAACATCCATTTAACCTAAAAAAAAAAGAAAAAAAGCTTTATTAAACCAACAAAGAACACTTACAAGAATGAGCCACAACATATGATTTCCAACAAAATATGAAGTGCTCAAGCATAATTTTATTGCACTCAAAACTGTCCCAAAAAATTGCAGTTTTGGGCCATTTGAGTGCAAAAGGACTGAGTTTGTCAGAGACTCCCGATTACATCTATGGATAGCAAATCTTCCACAGACAGCTTATTTGATTAACAGTCTTAACCCTTAAAACGCTGACAAAAAATGCACCTGAAAATGTTGTCTGCAGAAGTCGTCTACTGCAAAACCGTACTGACCAACTTAAGTATAGAAGCAAACAGTGTGGACCCAGATCAGACTGCTCCTATAGGAGCAGTCTGATCTGGGTCCACAATGTTTGTCAAAGACTTATAAAACATTTAAGCAGACAACTTTTGTTGTGAAGGTGCTTTAAGGGTTAAAAAATCAGAATGCACTTTTGTGCAGTTTGAACTGGTACTTAAATGACTGCCATCATTGCACTATTGGAAATCTTATAGTGTGGCTCAAAAATAGGTTGTATCAAGGGCAAGTGATACACATCCAAAGGGATTCTAAAATAATGCAGCTTAACCATAGATTGGATGTTTGTTTATCCTGATTCTTACAAGGTTTAACTGAAAATGGAAGAATTTATCTCTTTTGAGGGTAAATCCTTTCATTCAGAAAAAGCCATACCATCAAAAAACGAATCTGGAATAATGGAGCTAAGCCATTGAATGCATGTTTGTATCCCAATTCCTGCATGGGCTTATTAAAATATTTAACTTCTCTAAAGGGTAAAAAAGCCTTTCATTTAGAAACAGCCCTTCTAGACAAAAAGAGAAACAGCTTAACTACAGATAGAGTTGATGTTTCTGATCCTGATTCCTACAGGGTTAAACTGAAAAAAGTAAGTATCTCTCTAAATTGAGGGTAAACCCTAAAAAAAGTAAACTTGAATGTGTATCAACTGGCCTTCCATATAAACATGTATGTACAAAGAAAACTAGAACATATGGATAGGAGAACTGTTTTCATGAAAAAAGAAGCTCCTATCTCAAACGGAACAAAGTATGTTCATATTGGTTATATGAATCTCAAATGATACATTTTCTTGAGAGAAAAAACCTTTTCAAGCATGCAGGCAATTTTACAATATATGCGTTTTATAGTTTATCAACCCATGCATTTTACATAGAACTGCAGATATGGCTCTTCATTTACAATATATGTTTTTTATAATAAGGCCTATATGATGACTGCAGGCATGAAAGTATTGTAACACCTCTTCATTTGTGTATACAAAGAAAAACTAGAATAAATGGATTGGAGAACTGTTTTCATGAAAAAAGTAGCTCGTATCTCAAACTGAACAAAGTATGTTCATATACACAATAGAAATTGGTTATAACAACCACTAGCAAGGGCAGATGATACATTTCCTAGAGAGAAACCCCTTTGCAAGCATGTAGGTAATTTTACAATATATGTGTTTTATAATAAAGTCTAGTGAAGTCTATATAAAAACTACAGGTATGTAGACAATGCAACGTCTCTTTATTTACTACGTATTATGTGTTTTTTTATAATAAGGTCTATATAACTATTTGTTATAATAATAATTTCTTATGTGTATCAATTCATACATTGCACATGAACTGCATGTATGGAGGAAAAGCAATGTCTCAACATATACAATATAGGTGTTTTATGATAAAGTCTATATGTGTAGCAGTTATATGTCTATCAACCCATACATTTTACACAGAACTCCAAGTATGTATAAAATGTAATGTTTCTTCATTTGCTTCTTCATGTGCAATATATATGCTTTTATAAAACAGTTTATGACCAGCTGTTTGGCCATATCTTATGCAATATAAACATAGATACCAGATAGTTTGCATGTGATGATTTTTTGCAAAACATGTTTTGGATACTCAAAACAACCATTTCATTGCAATTGCCTCAATGAGATGGTAAATGAGATGGTACCTTTGAGCATCCAATAGACATGACTGTGTAATAATGGTGGATAAGAAAATATTTGTGATTTCACACTCAATAATTGTGCTTATCTAGACTTAATGGTATTGTGTTTTATATATGAACAAGTTTAAGATTCATAAAAATAACCAAAACAAAACATTTCAAAGAAAAGAAAGTTTTCAAACAGTCTCAATTATTCTGCTAGTTTTTGGATCTAGTTAGATTCATAAAAATAACCAACACAAAACATTTCAAAGTAAAGAAAGTTTTCAAACTTTCAAACAGTCTCAATTATTCTGTTAGTTTTGCATCTAGCTTGAATCTCTTAGTGGCCACTTCACTGTCACAATCTTTTTTATTTTCTTTTTCTTTTTCCTTTGGACCTTCAACTTTCTCTTTCTCATCACTCTTTTTTATTTCCTGTGATGCAGGCCCTGGCAACTCTTTCTCATCCTCTGAGAATAAGTCACTGTACTGGCTAACTTCCAGTCTGAGACTTTGAAGCTCCCTCTGAGCTTTTTCATTTTTCTTCTGCATTTTAACAAGTTCTATGGAGAGTTTATAGTTCTCCTGTGCAAATGTCGCTGTTTGCTTTCTCGGTTTAGTTGCGGTTTGCTCTAAAGTGTCAGCATAACCATCAATTTCAATACTGATGGACAACGCATCATGAACAGCTTTATCACTGCTATAAGTCCCAGCTTGTAATCGTGCAAACACACCATTCAATTTCAATGTGCATGATTTTATGTCACTTGCACTCATTTTTGTTGTTGATTTGTCCTTTTTTGTGTTACCTATAGAAAATACTATTTTATTTGTGCCCTGATGTTCATATGGTCCCTGACCATACAAAATCATTGAATGACCAGCCTATATACTTTACTTCACATTCATATTGTTTCTGATATTATTACATGTACTAAAATTGGCACATAGCAAAATATATAGCTGGGTATAACGACTTTGTAAGTTTAGAACAAAAAGGCACTAATATATTCATGAGAAGCACAATGTAGCGAAAGTGGCCAAATAGTAGTAAATATGGGTTCCATTTAACACTTGAAGTTTAAGTGGTAATTTCACTTATTTACCAACAAGACGCGCCCTTATCAGCTCTGCATGAACATATGCAAATAATGATTTGGGTCTTAGTTGGCAAACAATGATTTGGGTCTCAGTTGTCTGTACTAAGTTACGTGTCCTTTTTTCTGTACTGTGCTTCAGGACTCACCTGTGAAAACTAAAACTAATTGCAAAAAAGAAGCAAGCTTAATACAGGCCCTATTTTTCAAGTTAAAGCGTTCATTTAATCGGACATGTTGTTTTGGAAAGCCGAAATCGAGATCACTCTGGTGATTTTTTTTTCATTTGAGCACACTGCCAAAACAACTGACTATGCATATTCTAAATCAAAGATATCAGAGGGATTTATTGAGGTTCATTACAGCAAACAAAAACTTCTTTTCACCCTACAATGAGGGAGTTAGTCTAGACAAAACCAGCAGAACTGTACAATTTGGTTGTGTTAAATATTGTGAGCACTTTATGTCTGTATAAGCCTTATAATAGTTTAAAGCAAAGAAATAATGTGACTAGATAAACAGTGGGACCTCACAACTGAAATAACATACTGCCAATTAAAATAAGAAGTATTACGTTTTCTGTCTACAGATGTATATATAGCAGTGTGGATAGCTTTCATATTCTTACCGTTCAGGAGCAGGAACAGGGTTTTTAAAGAAAGAAGAATACTGCCTAAATCAATGGTATGGAGTTGATAGTTATTGCACTTTCCATTAATTCTCATGAACAAACCCAGGCCATATTCAGACTCTGTAGGCTCTCTTAATTTCTGAAGGATCTATTTTGCAGATTTCCAACAGAATTTCAGCAATTTTTTAATAAAAAAAAAAACCCTTAATTTATAAAAAAAAATCAAGAATATAATCATCTGTTTATAGGGTAACAAAGATGACCAGTCCTTCATGAAGGTTTCTGGCAATAATTGTTTGTTTTTTAATGGTTCACAGCTTAGTGTGAGGAGAATAAATGGACATAAATCTTACCCTCATTATAAGTTGTGAGTTGACACTGCAACAACAAACTACTTCTAGCTGTAACACCAGCCTCTGCGGCCATAGCTAAATACCAGCATCTCCTGCCAACACCAGCTTCTGCAGCCTGTAAAAACACCAGCCTCTGCGGCCAAAAGCAGAACACCAGCCTCTGCGGCCAACACCAGCCTCTGCGGCCAAAACAAAACATCTAATTCTACGAGTAACACCATGCACACTAAATGACCATTTAGCCATGATGCACTCACACTGATAAAGATACTGTAATTGAATAAATGTTTCAAAAACATATTTATATCTCCATGAACCGCTGAAAAGAAATGGTTTTAAAATTCATATTGTCCACATAAAACAAGATATAATGTATATTTCATGATGCCTATCTACTGAAAACAATTACAGTATAACTAAATCATGTATACACTATTTTATATGAAACATAATACAAGAGTAGCAAATGGGAAATGAATATAACGTTATGGTGAAATGGAAAAACAAATATAGGTTTATGATGAGTGAATCATGTTTCTAGCACCGCGGCGGAGACGCAGGTCATTTTCAAACCAACCACAACTTGGCCAGCATATTATTTGCTGATTCAAATGAAATGTTTCATTTTGAAACACCTGGAATGTTTGGTGTTCAGAGCAGATGGTGTGAACAAGTGTGTATGACCAACATATAATAATGTTGTATTGTGGATGCTTTGAAGGTGCCAGTAAAAATTAACGAGAATAATGAAATGATAAAGAGAATACCTAAAACTGAAAGCAAGGAATAATTTCTAAGTAACTACATACATAATAGCTAAGTAGAATAGTTAAGTTGTCATCGGTATATGTAATACATCTTGAGTCACTCTGTATCTATATCAAATTTTATCAAACCAGAATATCTCAAAGCTATATGACTGGGACAACCATAATTGCATGTAACACACCTTCCTGACCAGACATAACCAATTTTATTTAAATTGTAATTTAAAAGCAATCATGCCTGCAGGTGATACACCAAGGGAGAAAATTCAAAAGGACAGTTAGGGGAGCAACCATTATTGCACAAGATACACTGTCTTCACCGGATATTTATGTATACCAAATATCATTAAAATATCTCTAAGTGTATAAGAGATATTGAGTGCACAAGCTTTCCCTATAAAGTTCATTCAAGAGAAGTAACTCTAAAGGATAACAAGCGGGAGCTGTCTTGACCTGATATATATGTATACTAAATATCATCAAAATATCTCAAATGATATGAGTCATTGAGCACAAAAGTTCATTCAAGGGAGATAACTCAAAGGGCTGTAAGGGAGAACAACCATTCTTGCATGTGACACACCGTTTTCACCTTATATATATGTCTACCAAAGATCATAAAAATATCTCAAAGGGTATTAAAGTTATTGAGTGCACAAGCTTCCTCCTATAAAGTTCATTCAAGGGAGATAACTTATAAGTCCAGCAAGGGAGAACAACAATTCTTGAATGCAAGACACCCCCTTGACCTATTATACATATATACCATATATTATCAAAATATCTCAAAGGATATTAAAGTTATTGAGCGCACAAGCTTCCCCCTATAAAGTTCATTCAAGGGAGATAACTCAAAAAACATTAAAGGAGAGCAACCATTCTTGCACGCAACACACCGTCTTCACCTGATATACATGCATGCCAAATATTATCAAAATATCTCAAAGGGTATTAAAGTTATAAAGTGCACATGCTTCCCCCTATAAAATTTAAATTTCACTCAAGGGAGATAGCTCAAAAGTCCATTAAGGAGAGTAACCATTCTTGCACGCGACACACCGTCTTGACCCGATATACATGCCTACCAAATATTATCAAAATATCTCAAAGGGTATGAAAGTTATTGAGCGCACAAGCTTCCCCTTATAAAGTTCATTCAAGAGAGATAACTCAAAAGGCCAGCAAGGGAGAGCAACCATTCTTGCACGCGACACACCGTCTTGACCCGATATACATGCCTACCAAATATTATCAAAATATCTCAAAGGGTATAAAAGTTATTGAGCGCACAAGCTTCCCCTTATAAAGTTCATTCAAGAGAGATAACTCAATAGGCCAGCAAGGGAGAGCAACCATTCTTGCACGCGACACACCGTCTTGACCCGATATACATGCCTACCAAATATTATCAAAATATCTCAAAGGGTATAAAAGTTATTGAGCGCACAAGCTTTTGTCTACGGACGGACAGACGGACGGACAGACGGACAGACGGACGGACGCCAGGCTGATCGCTATATCCCCCGATCCTTTTCGTGTCGGGGAACACACCGTCTTCACCTGATATACATGCATGCCAAATATTATCAAAATATCTCAAAGGGTATTAAAGTTATAAAGTGCACATGCTTCCCCCTATAAAATTTAAATTTCACTCAAGGGAGATAGCTCAAAAGTCCATTAAGGAAAGTAACCATTCTTGCACGCGACACACCGTCTTGACCCGATATACATGCCTACCAAATATTATCAAAATATCTCAAAGGGTATGAAAGTTATAGAGCGCTCAAGCTTCCCCTTATAAAGTTCATTCAAGAGAGATAACTCAAAAGGCCAGCAAGGGAGAGCAACCATTCTTGCACGCGACACACCGTCTTGACCCGATATACATGCCTACCAAATATTATCAAAATATCTCAAAGGGTATAAAAGTTATTGAGCGCACAAGCTTCCCCTTATAAAGTTCATTCAAGAGAGATAACTCAAAAGGCCAGCAAGGGAGAGCAACCATTCTTGCACGCGACACACCGTCTTGACCCGATATACATGCCTACCAAATATTATCAAAATATCTCAAAGGGTATAAAAGTTATTGAGCGCACAAGCTTTTGTCTACGGACGGACAGACGGACGGACAGACGGACAGACGGACGGACGCCAGGCTGATCGCTATATCCCCCGATCCTTTTCGGGTCGGGGGATAAAAATGGGCCTGAACCTTCATCTACATCCCTTCTCTTTTTTCAGTGCGAGCAGCAAAGGCTGTTGTGACATTGCGCAAATGTGCAGGCTCATCTAAGCCTTCGCTGCTCGCATATGCGATTAATACAAAAGTATCATAAACTGGCCCATAAAGTTAGGCCTGAACTTTCATCGACATCTCTTTGGGGGGGTGCAATCAGTACCAAAATCTCATGCTATGGCCCATATATGTATCTACTAGCATGACCTTGGAATAAGACAAACAAGTTCTGTGAACAGTACAACATTAAAACGTAGGAGAAGGATGCGCTTCTCTGCAGTCTTATATAGCAGTCCTATATATTTCCTTGTAGATCGCTTATAGGTAATGACCTCATCTCGTTTGGCTCCCCATAGTAAACTTGTCCTTCAAGAACCAAAATGAAGAGAAAGTCACTTTTTCTGTAATAGCCTGTGAATAATCTTCATTGTCAGTTGTACTGAGCCAACTCACAGATTTTAAGAATTACAACAAGGGCTGATACAAATCTGTGAAACATCTATTTTTTATCCAGCGGCTACAGAACTTGCATACCCAAAGTATGGTAGTAGATGAAGATACGAATCAAAACTTAGACCCTAGCCCAAATGGGTAGTTGTACACGTACGTTTAACTCTTTCATTATTAGCTGCGACGTATGTTGTCTGCTGATAGCCTATGCAAGCAGTTTAGACCCAGATCAGAACCGACCAAAAAAAGTTAATTTTGAAAAAAGCCAGCAGACGCCAAGAAAAGCATGAAACAATACCCAGCATGCAAAGAGTTAAAGAAGGGGTTGACGCATGTGCATTAAGTGCGATAAGACGACGAGCAATTAAATGCTCTGGTGAAACTGCACAGCTGGTCAGGATCACATGTGCCTTCTTGGTCACTCATGCAATAAGTACTTAATATTCATGAGCAGTTTTGTTACTGATGTGTAAACATTGAAGACTCAAATGAGTTTGACCATCCGCGCATTCCCACAAGCGCATTCAATGCATGCGCGCACAACATTTAAACACCAACATTTAGAACTGAAGCCTGCTGGATAGTTGCATCTGCATGTTAAAATGGGCACATGTATGTGCACATGTGATAAGTACACTGTGTGCAAGCAGTAAATGCTCTTGCAAGACTGCACAGATGCGCAGGTTGGTTTCAGCCAATACTGAATACACATGAAAACAGTAATAATATCTCATAAAATGGCTCATTGATCATGGGTGACATTTTCAATGGAAAACAAACATCTGAGCAGCCTTCGCAGATCTTTCACTGTTTGCACTGGCACACCAAACACCAGGACAGTTTCACACACGCGCTTAAAGTATTTGCAATGTTGAGCGAAGACTCTGGCGAGACTGCGCATGTGTGCATCAGGCTGGCCAGTGCCTTTGCTGAATGCCCATAAATAAGTACTAAATTTGCAGTAGGCTTTTGCACAATGACGCCAAGGAACTGTTTGAACGAGCCAGCGTATCTGCACAGACTTAACAGAGTCACCACTATAGCAAACACCAAGTTGTTGGTATATAAAGGTACACCTTAAAACAACTAGATCCAGCCTCACTGGATAACTACGCATGCTCGTTTAATGAATGGCTGTACGCATATACGAGATAGGTATCATTTTCAAATGGTCTCTCTCGTGCAAACCTAATGCAGGAAAAGTGATAGTTAGCATATGCGTAAAACAAAGGTTCGCATTAGCTTGCATAGTTCCACAGAGATAGTCAAAATTTCATTTGTGAATGGTTAGTACGTTTATTTGGTTTTCGCACTTGCTTTATAGCCATTGTCGTATGTCACGGTTCTACAACTTAGATACATGTATGTACACGTTTACTGCTTATTTCAAATCTCATCATTTAGTATCCTGATTTCGCAATTCCATAGGTTATACAAAAATTAGGGTACTAATTTTTTCCTTGTGTTATTATTTGTTCATATAAATTGCAATATCTCATATATGCATAACAATTCTCATATATGCATAACAATTCCATGTGTTATTATTTGTTCATATAAATGTTCATTCTATCTGGATGTTGTGGGATTCGAACCCACAACTTATATGTTAAAGAGCTGAAGTTGGCTTTAGAGAAAGCCTACTATACCCCTGAGCTATCTTGGCCTATTAATGTAAAGGATTAACATTTCTTTAAGTAAGTGATTTGTGCGTAGATTTGTTTTACATGGACATCACTCTTGATGTTTAAGCAATTAATCCCAAATTTAGCAAAAATTCTAAACAATATATCCAATTTGCCCCATAGAAATGTCACAATGTTGAAATTGCAAGCTGTATTTCATTTCTGTCTTCAAATTAATGAAGTAAATGTCAACGAATGCTATCTTTATTATGTTATTCACAAACACTAACACTACTTTTTTAATATTTCTGGCATACTTAATTTACACTGAATTTGAACCTCCCAGTATGCTTTGTCGCTGTAAGCCACGCCATACGAGCCTTTTTCCTATGAAGGCTCGTCAACAAGCGGATCCTCCGAGGGAGGATTCGCAAAAGAAGCTCCCTCTTCCCGTTTTTTTTTTTTTCGTTTTTTTTTCGTTTTTTTTTCTTTTTTTTTTCGCTGGGTCCTTGGTTGGTCTAGACATTTTTTTATTTGGGTGGTGGAACTCCCTGGGTGGTTACCACTTCAGGGCTACTACCAGATGATACTGGTATTCCATGGGATATAAGTAAATTTGGGGGAACCAAGCCAGCCTTATCCTTTCTATATAGCAGCAGCGAATCTATCATCCAGATTAACATATGCCTTTTCCAACGTTGATTTTGGCATTTACAAATTTCATGGAGGATATAGTAAAATAAATGTGTCCTGCTTATCTATTGATATCCTTTGTAAACACAGGAACTAGTCACAAACCCTTAGAATTAAAAAAATAGGCCTATATATACTTTTATAGAGATACACGGCTTCATTTTTTTTCGAAAAGTTTGCAACTAATTCCTGTATTTGTAAACAGTTTGGACCCAGATCAGATCAGACAAAAAGTCGCGCCTTATCTGGATCCGAACTGTTTGACAATCATTGTGATGGTATCCCTCAAAAACTTTTTTAAATGTGTGCATCAGGCTGGTCAGTGCCTTTGCTGAATGCCCATAAATAAGTTCTAAATTTGCAATAGGCACTTTGCACATTGACGCCAAAGAACTGATTGAACGAGCCAGCGCATCTGCACAGACTTAACAGAGTCACCACTATAGCAAACACCAAGTTGTTGGTATATAAAGGTACACCTTAAAACAACTAGATCCAGCCTCACTGGATAACTACGCATTCTCGTTTAATAAATGGCTGTACGCATATATGAGATAGGTATCATTTTTAGTGGTCTCTCTCGTGCAAACATAATGCAGGAAATATGATTAAAAGAAAGATTCGCATTAGCTTGCATAGTTTTCAAACATTAATAACAAACGGGTGACGTCCGCGCATGTCGCGATACTTTTGTCGTTTATGCAACTGATTGAGGAGTATCTGTTGGTAAGAAAAAGATTTTGATTATTCCTGATCCTTAGGATATAAAAGGCATATTACGTCAAAAATCAATGACGTCATGTAGACGTAATGAACGTTGCCAGAGGCCTAAAACTTTATGATTTGTTTGTCTTTCCTTTTGCTTTTAAGAACAAACATCGGTTTGAAAACTTTTTTCGTTCATAATGGAAGGTTACCCATACCGCGGCTGTGTCTTTTTGAATTTGAGTTGTCTCAGAATTATCGCGACGTCACGGCAACCATAAGCCACAGCGTTTCGATTTTCTTATTGAATGCAAGCTAAATGACGGAACTTTTCAATTTTATTTTTCACATAATGAAAATATCCAATTTTCGACATAAATAAGCGTTTAAGCAGGTGGTGCGTTGTTAAAGTCTTTCAGTATAGAAGATTATTCTTTTAATAGTAGATTTAAGCCAGTATGAAAAAATATAAGTCCCTGATAGTGTCCTTGCTCTAGTTAGAATGATTTTGAACAGGCCTAGCATTGAATTGCAAGAAGAAACAGCAAGTGTGTCAACGAAAATAGTTCTTTTACCATTTCAATTATTAGTGTTCAATGTAAAATGCACAAAATGGAGCAGTATCTAAATCGCCATGATAAAGAAAGAAAAAACCTCTTTCTGGTCTGATAATTCTTGCCAAAGATAAAAAGAAGTGCTGATCAATAAATTATATTTAAGCGCCACCCACTCCCTTGGTGGTGATTCTGTTGTTGTTTATTCATTGGTTGTTGTTACTCCCATTGTGTGTGGACGGACTGTGTTGTGTCTCTCTGTGATAGTTTTGCATCTTCCTTACGGTGCCATGGGTTGGTTTGCAATTTGTCATTGTGGCATCTCCTGTCATACTCACTTACATGTACTTCTGTATAGTCATGAGAGATTGAAAGAAAAAATTAAAAGTAGTACTCTTGCAAACAGCATGTGACGTGAATATTTGCCTATGGTCATACAAACTATGCCAGGTGGACTCCCTGTACACATCAAAGACATTATTCAATTAGAGGAAACAGTACAATCGGTTTATGAGACATTCATCAAAGGAAACATTGTACATATCAAAGACATGATTCAATTAGAGAAAACAGTACAATCGGTTTATGAGACATTCAAGAAAGGAAACATTATTCTTCAAAAAAAATCAACACATGTACTTTCAAACAAAGTAATGGATCAGACCCATGGGCAGATGATTGATGTGAAAAATGGAGGTGGCGGTGTCATTGGGATCACATTTGATAAAATGGATTACTGCATAAATTGCTTAAATCAATGAAAAAATGAAAATTTACCTCTAGCAAAAGGTACACATCATCATGACTAGGAGCCACCAATCGAGGTTATAAAACCTAAGTACAGTTTCAGACTCAAAATAAAGCGCAACGATTGGCTGCTTGCGGACACGTGTCCGCAAGCAGCCAATCATTGCGCTTTATTTTGAGTCTGAGAATGAACTCAAGTTTTATAACCTCGAGGCCAGGTCACTAAACATATCAAGGCAATGGTAATGGGGTGATATGCAGGATCTGGTTGTTCTAGATTCTGAGGAGAATATTAGCGAAACGATTTGAGCTCGCTAAAGGAAGTTGAAATAATTGGCCAGTCACAATTTAAGAAGTATGAAGATGAAAGCAACGCTTGATACCAATTGCGTACTTCATTGTGAGCGTCCAAGACTGACGATGACTATTTGAGATGAGGACAAACATAATACGTAAAACAGTGACTTTACATCCTTTACAGCTATAGAGATGCAGTCTGAGAAGATTGATGATTATTTTGGCCTTGCTGTTAATATTGCTGATGTATGCTTCCCAGGAGAGATCAAAGGAAAGTTTCACGCCAAGATAAGGGTGGTGTTTGACTTCTTGGAGTAGGATACTGTTGATAATTATGTTGTTTTCTGTTATGTCGCGGCTCAAATGTTGGATTCTATTTTATCTTTGATTATCATGCACTTCCCAGCAAATCAAATGAACGATACTACAGATGTGCATGCGAAATGAGGAGAGAAAAATATCTGAGGCCGTTTCAGCTTCGCTTGATCACATTTTTGCTTGATCATGTTTCGAAATAAAACACAGGAGTTTTAAAATAAAACAAAGAAAAATATTAAAACGCCTTGATGTGTTTTAAACCTATAACAACCCCAAAACACGTGTTATGGGTTTTCAGACTAAACACCTAACATTTGTGTTCTTAGAAAACACCAGCGTTTAGTGCAAAGCGTAAATGTTTTCTGAAAACACTGTAACATGTTTAAAAACGGGAACAGATAAGTGTTTTATTATTTGTTGTGATTCAAAACATCTAGATTTGAGTGTGAAGAGCTGCAACAGCTCAAAATTTCATTGGGGGTTGCCATTGTATGAAATTTAATCTTCATAATGTGCGCTTTATCATATATTATAACATTTCTGAGAAAATGCATTTTATTTGGCAAATGCACTGAAAAAACAACAACTGTTCATCCACTGAGTATATGCGTAAAGAGCATGTGAATCTTCAACTCTCACTCACACATGCCTCGCTATATAACGTAAACACATAAAGTGATAATTGAACCACGAGGCCCTGAAAGGGTTTTAGGGATATAGGGATATTGGCCAAATATCTTAAGGGATATAGGATACTTTTGTGAAAATTGAAAGTATTTTAGGGATATGGGATACCAGGTTTTCTGAACTTGGGTGAATTTTTGTGATATTTACCAATTTCTGTTCATGGATACGGGATACTTTTCAAAACATTTAAAGGGATATGGGATACCAGGGACCCCCCTTCCAGTGCCTCAACCATGGTTTGTCTGCCAGTACATGGAAATAATCCACGAACTTCAGCGAGTGGATTATCTCCCATACAGGTGGACAGTCATGGTATAATTTTATATCACCTATAGCATTGTAGACCTAGAGCATTTAGAGATGGTCAGTGCTAAAGTTGGTAAATGTGTTATAATGGGTCTGGTCAGAGTCTACGCTGGATTCACTCCCAATCTGTGTCCCTGATTTGATTTGATTTGTTTCTGCGTCACACCTGACATTTCTGATGGCCATCTGTCGCCTGATGTAAATACCAGTACGTGGGAAGTCGCTTTGAGCGATAACATTTTATTTTCTTGTACCAGCTAGGGCATAGACAATCCTGTGCCTACCAGATCATCACTTGGCTGCGAGATTTAGTTACACAACCTCACAGAATAGCCAATAAGTTTGTGAATTAGAAGGGGGTAAAGTAATCAAAAGTTGGTAACAGTATTGGACTTGTCCTTCAGAGTAAAGCTTTAAAATAATGCAGTTAACCATTCCTGTCCATATTGAGGGAGGGGGGGTCAATAAAAATATACCATGTACAAAATTGCTGTAGGTAATAGCCATTCTTGTTTCAATTCTGCTGTCGAATTTTCCAATATTTTCAAAATTGATCTAGCAGCATGCATATGTTATAGATTATATGTATATATTACAATTATAAGGGAATTAAGTGGGAACTCACTGCGCTCGTTCCCACTTAATTCTTTTATAATTGTAATATATTATCTATGACCTACTTATAGTTTTCCCCTTTTATGGCTGCTCCTAATGACTGCTCCTAATTGGGCACTTCACGGATTTATTTAATGATTTACTTAATAGATATTGCATGTAAAAATATTGACAATGTGATTAAGTTGGTCAAAAAAATTAAATGTCGGTGCAATCTGATTGGTTGTGAAGCACAGGAGGGGGCGGAGTAAACTTTAAATTGAAAAAAACTTCTACAACTGCATTTGATGATTCTATTTTGCCTTTACAGTCGCAGGAAATGTATTTATATGAAAACTGTGCAAAAGTGCAAAGGTTTCATTTTTGAACATTTTCCGCGATTGTATGCCTTTAAACCATTTATGCCAGATAGAATTTCCCATCCTTATTAATTGGACCAGTCCATTTCTGTTTAAATGGTTATTGGGTGGTATTTTTCATTTTCTATGCAAATGTGTAAGGAAACAGTGGAGACCCTGATCAGATGCCGCGTTCTGCGGCGTCTGGTCAGGGTCTTCACTGTTTGCCTATGTTCCACAAACAGGACGCTAGGGGTATGTTTCATCATCTAGCCTCCAGATGTTCGTAATTAAATCCCAGATGTTGCCAGTGTTTGTTGTTTTGATGAACAATTTCAATTGTTTTCATATAAACAAATAGATGAAATAACAGGTTGGTGTACATTATCTTACGACAGGGGACATGCGTATCGCATCCTTAAAGTTTAAGTATTGCGCCTGCGCAGACAATGGGTTGGTGTGACATTAATGTACCCAGAGTATACCGATCCCCACACCATATGCATTGAATACGCCTTGTGCCCTTTTTATGAGACACAGGCATACAGAGCACGCTCAGATCAGACGCCAAAGGACACGACGTCTGATTAGGGTTTCCACTGTTTGCTAACGTGATGTTCTACCAAAAATTGAAATAAGAATTAGAATGTCTTCGCAACAACCCTAAATAGGAAATGGACTCGTTGTGATAAGGATTTGAACGTCCACTCGGCCGATACGGAATTCAACCAGTGAGAAAGAGAGCTGGGTGTTCTTGTTCTATTATTAGTCCCCTACCGGCCAATTACCGGTTTGTGGACTATAGGTATGCTCGTTTCTGTCCGTCCATCCGTCCGCCCATCCGACTGTCTGTCAGTCAGGCGTTCGTGTTCGGACTACATGTATATCTCCTACAAGGGCATACATCCTACAAGGGTATATCTTCACATGATCATTACCCATAGCATAAAGGTGTGTCGGGCACAGCATTTAGCCACAAACTCCCAATGCCAGGCCACAGCCTTGGCTCAAAGTCTGTCAGTCACGCTGTAATCATGAGTTTCGTGTATTAACAATCTATAGTATAGTTTTTGTTAATGTGCTTCCTGAAGTGCTTCACACTCTTATTAATTGGACCAGTTAAGTTCCGTTTTAGGGCTGTGCTGTTCGGTGATATTTTATTCATTTTTATTTAATTTTTGATAGGACATACTGTAAGCAAACAGTGGCAACGCCGCGTTCTGTGGCGTCAGAGCTGGGTCCGCACGGTTTGCATATGTCTAACAAAAAGGAGGCTAGGCTTATATGGGTTAAT
The DNA here is from genome assembly GCA_964019695.1 of Loripinus fragilis. Taxonomy (NCBI): domain Eukaryota; kingdom Metazoa; phylum Mollusca; class Bivalvia; order Lucinida; family Lucinidae; genus Loripinus; species Loripinus fragilis. Next base: position 112,784,798 of record OZ026515.1, read on the forward strand.
TACCTAGCATGGTGGTTTGCTTTAAAACAGATTGACCCAATGCACCAAGAGGAAGAGTCTATAGAACACAACCAAACACATAGAGGATTTTCATTAGTGATTTGTGCTCATACCAATCATTAGAGGTAGGGAACATCTCTGAACATGCCTATGGATTAGCTACATGTATCGATGTTTATGCAAATAGGTTCATCTACTGATCTACCAAAAGCTTTGAAGCGTGACTCTATTTACAATATCGATGCGTTGTTCTAGAAAAAAGGGTTTTAGGCATTTATTTACATTTATTATAAAAGCTTTGACATACACATATGTTCCATCCAGACTGGCTCATTTTACGCATTCCGCATCAATCGTTTGAAATAGAAAGACCCAAAGGTCATTGGTCAGAGGTCGTGGTACATCTATAAATTTAGTCCAGCCCATTCTGTTATAGTGTTATTTTATGTAGTTGTTTGGTTGGTTGTGTTTAAGGTTTGATTGCTATTTGTTTATGTTTTTGTTGTTGTTTGCATGTTTACTTTTTTTTGCTTGATTGTTTTTCCCGGTCGTATTATATTTACATGTTTAGAGAAGAGTTGTTCTCACAGGCTTCCCACAGTCTAAATATTAACCAAGTTCTTTATCCAATAAGGAGTTCATAATTATGCAGTCTCTCATGACTTCTTGCTGCAACCGATCTGAATCAGTGTCCATGAGTTTTTTGTATTGATTTTCGAAGCACGCCTGAACAACTGGCTGTTCTAATATAAAGAGCAAATATCAGATGATTTTCCCCCGTGGGTAATTTGGATTAGCTAGCTGACATTCGTGTTGATGTGCAAATCTGTCTTGAACATTTTAGCGTCAGTATCTGTGTTGTATATACTTTTAATATATCTTTTTAAGCTGGATAAATTTCGCATTCGCGTCGTAATAAAAGTGTGATGAAACAATTTGCTGTAATTAAAATATTGGATTTTATAATATTGTATCGTCGAGATTCTTAACATTCAATACCTTCTGTTTCCAAATATTTTTTCCTTATAAAAATGTAAATCTTGCTCTGTTTGGATATATCGACGATTCTAATGCGTAAACGTCTATTTGATATTTAATACAGCCAATTCCAATTGTAACACTGGGAGCAGCGTATTTTAATTGTTTCCATTGAAGTTGGCATACATGTATATAACGTAGCTTGTATTTGTGTTATAAACTGTATACAGGTCTCCTAAAACATATTCTGACAGTTGCAGTTTTCCCGGGGGCATCTTTCATTATTTATAGCTGTTATTAATTAACTACCGGTTATCAATATAGAGCACTTATACTACTGGTGACGTTTCTACTTTCATACAGTCTATATTTTATTTTACCTCGGACCTATACAGCTTACCTCGAACCTATACGGTTTACCTTAAACTACATGGATTTCACCTTGGACAATACAAAAATCCATGCAGCTGATCGATCAAAAACTAAATCACTGCATGTACTAGTTAGCGTGATATCAATCGACCGGTTTGGTTTTTATGACGCCATCTATCACGTAACCTTGAAGACGGCGTAACGCTTTTTTTCATTAATTGACGTTCAAAACATGCGTAAAGCTACGAATTTCTATCCGAACAAGATTTACGGGAAACTCTAATACGCTGTTTAAGGTGGAATCTTTATAGACTCTGAAGGAGTCGTTCATATTTTCAATCTTTTATGAGTTTGAATCGAAATAAATTCGTGCTGACAAGAGATTCGTTGCTTAGTATATCACTGTCTGTCGCGCACCGCGCTTCTCATTTGTGACCGCTAGCCTGTAATATATTGAGCAACAAATCACTGAGAGGTGCCGGTGGATGATGGTCGTTAAGAACTTATGTCCGCTGATGAAAGTTAATTAATAAAAATGTCATTAATCAAGGAATTTCGTATTGGGTTAGTTACAGATCCTTGGTCAGCTGTATTGGTCCGAGGCCAAAAGCAAAATCGCTTAATAACATAATACTATATGACCGTCTGCTGTAAACAGATAGCAAAAATGCCACAAAAATGTTGTTTACTAATTCACAAATAACAACATCCAAGCAAAGGACAATAAAAACTATATTTAAAAAAGTAATACGCTGCGTTTTACGTTTGGGAGTGTCTAAATTGGCGTTTACTGGAGGTATTTGCCCTTAAATGCATCTGAAAAATGACGATTACTGAAGTCGTCTGCTGCAAATAATTGCCTAACATTACTGACTAATTTAAGCATAGAAGCAAACAAGGTGGACCCAGATCAGACTGCTCCTATAGGAGCAGTTTGATCTTGGTCCAAACTGTTTGTCAAAGACGCTTCTTAAACATTTCAGCTGACGAGAACTTGAAGCAGACGACTTTTGTTGCGATTGGCGCTTTAAGGGTTAATATGCAATATGTCCCAAAATCACATGTGCTGGTCCATATTGGTAGATAGTCAAGGTCCTGATCAGACTTGGGAGCATGCACCTGTAGGCTGCTCTGAAGCTTCGTGACCAATATATCATTAAATGTGTCTGTTATCTGTTATCACGTTAAAGCTGGTCAATTTCTGCCAGATATAACGAATGGAAATCCAATAGATATTGGAACAACTTTCATGTGTTTTATCATGTAACATCGGCATTGAGTGTTAAATGTCACGTTTTTTTTGTGTTGCATTCTGTTCGAACATTTCTGAAATCACGAAATTTATGTCTGCAAAAATATGCAACCATAAGCTTCCCTCGGAGTCAACACCGAAATATGTTCTCAGCGTTACATTTTGTTAAATATACATGTATTATAAATAATTCCTGCTAGTCTGGCTTATTTAAAAATGACTTGTTTTACAATCAATATTCAATTGTAATGAAATTCCAAGATCTCAATTCTGAAGAACAATATAAAAGCCCCAGTAAAGCATTTGTAACTTTAGCACATTAACTTTCCACTGAATACGTAGGCACTTGGCCGTACGACTGGCATGGGTACCTATATAACCGCTAAGAAGTTCATGCCTAAATTGCCTATAGTATATTAATTTTAGGAAGAGGCTATTTACAGTTGACTGTCAATAGCCAAAAAACGTTAAAATGGCTATTTACAGTTGACTGTCAATAGCACAAAAACGTTAAAATGGCTATTTACAGTTGACTGTCAATAGCCCAAAAACGTTAAAGTGGCTATTTACAGTCAACTGTCATTAGCCAAAAAACGTTGAAATGGCTATTGACAGTCAACTGTAAATAGCCATTTTAACGTTTTTTGGCTATTTACAGATAAATCAGATATCTTCATTGATGTTGACTTTATATTCGAACATTTGGTGGACAATTTCAAATACAGATGAATATTAAAGTCAAATAAATGTGTTTCTTCCATAGTTAGTGCATGCCGTAAATCGTATTTGAGCCTGGCATATGATTTTGGGGTATTTGACGCATGCAAAAAGTTAAGAAACACGCAGGCTTGTGCATCTACACAGACGCTCCATTGGCATCGTTGTTCGTACGCATAAGTAGAAAATGATTCATATAAGAGCCAAACATCTCAAAAAATGTACCAGTATGGATTGTCAGTCAGGTGAAAGGCAATTATTCTATGACTGTGAGATTTCCTGATCAAGATTATAGAGCTCAGACTTCTTACGTGTAACATAGATTCCGAGGTTTCCTGATCAGACACCACATTCTGCGAAATCTGATTTGGATCTCGACTGTTTATCTATATCCCATGGATGTATATATAGCTACTTTGACTTGTTTATAGCACAAGTTGTTTTTGTTTCTCGGAGTTACACATGCATATACGAGATAAGTTTGTTTGTTTGTTTGATTTGATTCTTTACGTCCCATCAACAATCTTTCAGTTATAAAGGGACGGGTCTTCCTGGGTTGAACCAGTACTAAGCTAGGATTAATGTTCTTGCTCAAGGACACAACGCAGTGACGCCGGTGAGGCTCGAACCCGCGGCCCTTCGGTCTCGAGTCAAGCACTCTACCACTGAGCCATTCTGAAATAAGCAACGCATTTGAACATTTTATTGTGAAATTAATGAAATCCGATTCATATTTTCTAAATAAAGGCGATTCATGTATATCAACTAACAGTACATATATGTACATTTTAACCATTGTGCCAATTTATATAGCTCAGTTAATTTCAACGCCTGGAAATTAAACACCGAAATAGCTCTCAGAGTTTCTATCTCAGTGATACGATTCATTTAAGTAACCACAGCATATGCTTTTTGCTGTCGTCTTCTCGCCGAAACCATGAAGCTTTAGTGAGAGGCGACGATTCGGTAAGCAAAAGTTATAGAACGACCAACTGTACTAATAAAACTATGCTGTTGCTGAATAAAGGAACGTCTCGATGAGACGGTTCCTCTGAGTAACTCCAGTATATCCTGTCGGCAGAGTTTGAGTCAGTATATGCATCTAATATGACACCATTGCAACGCAGAGTACATTGATACTGTAAACCAGTGTCCCGAAATCATACTTTCGCGATGTAGAATTTGCAATATGTAATCTCTCTGATACTGTATTTGCGGTTGATTATAGTTGGGGGTGTTCGAGGGACATCTGTATTAAACGCTTAAGTTATTTGTGCACGGTCTTTAAATAACTTAAATGAGACAGCGGTACACTTGTAAGAGTTATTTAGACTGGTAGTTATTTTGCAGGAAACAGCTAGAAATCACTTTTGGGAGGCCGGAATGTTAATGCAAAGTTATATGCTAGATAGTGTTCAGTAACCAATGCTGAACAATACCTGCCCTGTCTGCACTCCAGAAAATGGCCCTTATGCAAATTACAGAGGTCAAAGGTCACCGAGTGCAGTTTTGCTTTTTAGCATCATACTAATAAAACTAATAGTTTTGTGGTTACTTTTTCGATTGATAGTTTACTAAAAACACCTGAAGGTGGTTTTAGGTTTGTAAAACATACGTTTACAAGTAAAAAAAGATGCATCCTTGATGTTTTCACCAAATCAAAGCACTAAGAGTACTAAAATTCTAGCCAACAATGGCTTATGAGTTTCTTGTGTTATAGGCCTTTCCTGATATACATAAAATGTATTCATTTACATGCATTTTGGATATCACAGACTCATACAAATTCAATTTGTGTTACTTTTATATTGTGGGGAGTCGGTGTTATCCAAATGTATAAGTATTTGATTGGGTATAGGGCGTATATATGTGTATTATGTGTGTAAATGCATTGGATCGTTTTTACAGCTACTAATTACTAAGTTTAAATTAATTAGCAGAAGAAGATACATACATATAATTCATCAAACCTAACATCAATTTCTTTTCTTTTACAGACTAAAAGCTGTTCATAATGAATCCTGTCATTGATTTGGGGGAACCTCCATCTAAAAAGGTAAAAGGTAGTACCAGTGAGGTTATCAAATGTGTATTATGTGAAAAGAAAGACAAGAGGTCAAACTTGCGGTCACTTGTAAGACATGGTAGAGAAACACTGAAAACTAAAGCAGCTGAGAGAATCAAACTTGATGATCAGAAGGACAGAGACCTTATAAATAGAGTTTTTGAAACTAACTTTGAAGACATACCAGGAGATCCCGATGTTCTCTATCACAAAAAGTGCTATAATAGGATTGTGAATTACAGAATACCAAAAGGCGCAAAAGGCATATTAACAAAAGATGAACATCCTTCTACAGACTCAGATAGAACAACTGAAGTTGCAGCCACGAAATTGAGTAGACCAGTTACCAGAGGGTCGTTAATACCATGGGACAAGTCTCTGTGCATTTTCTGCCAGAAGGAGTCAAGCAGAGAAACAGTGTTAATAATGACTATACCTGTCTCTGAGAAAATACTAGATGCTTCCAAACATGATTATATAATGCGTGTGAGAACAGCTGGCATATCAGACCTTATAGCAGCAGATGCTATCTACCATAATCAGTGTAGAGTTCAGTTTGAACGGCGAGTAGAGAAAGCAAAGAGAGAGAACAAAACGTCCCACAAAGACCTTTGTTTTGCCCGCCTAATAGATGAGATTACAGAAGGTGTGTCACAAGGACATGTGTACACATTGTTAGATGTTTGGCACAGATATGAGCAACTCCTCTCTGAATTAGGTGAAACCACTGGAAGTTACAGGTTTGTATTGGGTAAAATATTCAGTGATCATGACACTCGACAGTTGTTCTCTCAAGAAGACAGTGTTGATGAAACCAAAAATTGGGGATGTCAAAGCTACAGTAAGCCATGTAGATAAATATAGCTTAATGGTGTATCTGCTTTTTTTGTGTACATTTAGTCAAATATAGCTTGCATGCTTCACACATTATAACCAGAGTATATATATATATATATATATAAAGATAGATAGATAGATAGTTATACTAACCATGGTGTTGGCTACACTGTTTGATTCTTACAAACAACAAACTACTAGAATATATCACGTTTTTTCTCATTTGTAATCAGCAGGTACATAACGATCAAACTATATCACATGAAGCAGTTTTGCAACAATAGCAAAAGTAATTTGTTTGAATGAATGTGTCTTTTTCATGTTGATATACTGGAGGTATTGTATTTTTATGGTCATATTGGAGTGGGGTATTTTAAACAGAAATACCTATTACATAGCTTGATTTTTATACAATGTCTAAATATTTGTAAACAAGGCCAAGGCCATTGAATGTAAGGAAATAACTACTTCTAATTGTGAACCAATTCTATTTTTGAGATTGCAAATTTGATCTTGGCCTAAATTTTAGACATAACCTAAATAAGTTACTTTTGAAAATATTTTGAAAAAGACACACTTTTAACTTCTTCAAGTGATATGATATTTTAACTTTTGATGTTACGTCCTGGACTAATAATATTAAACTTTTTTTGAGTCAACTGATAATTCATTATCTTACAGGAACAGCAAGACCCGCTTTAAGCAGCGACTGGAGAAAGAACTTGCTCATATAATTGACTTTGTTCCTCAACTTGACAGCTGTGCACCACAACTTCTCTTCCCAAAGCAATCAGCAAAGATGGCAATACCAAAACTAATTCAAAAGAATGAGGAACTGATCGAGACATTAGCTATCCAAGATTTAAGTGAAAGCACTCAAAAAGTTACAGAGACTGAATGCCTTACTATGTTTCAAAACACTGCAATGTCAATTCGTAATGATATAAGATCTACTGATGGTATGAAAAACTGTTTTGCAGTGAATGATGAAGAAGTATTAAAGATAGTACCTAACTCTCTTTATCTGTTTCTGAGGCTGCTAGTTACAGGTGAAAGCATCAGTGAGAATAATGATGAAGATAGTGCAAAAGATCTAGATAAAAAAGTTCTAAGTGTAGCTCAGGATTTGGTATACATAGTTTCAAAGTGTCGTAAATTAACCCCAAAACATGTTGGCCTTGGATTGACTTTACACCAGGCAACAAGGTCTAAAGATCTGGTAAATCTGGTACATGCTGCAGGACACTGTATAAGTTATGACCAAGTGCGTAGGATAGACACGTCCATAGCTAAGACTGAACTACAATCATTTGTAGACAATGACAATGTGTCAGTTCCTCTAAACATAGAGCCAAACAAATTCTTTCAGTTCTCTGCAGACAATATAGACATAATTGAGGAAACTTTAGATGGTAAGGGAACTTTTCATGCGACCCAAATGGTTGCTTTCCAGAGAGGAACCACAAGAGAAGTAACACTTGATTTAAGTATTGGCAAAGAAAAGAGATTAGATGTACCAGATTTTTTTCATACGCTTACAGCTCCTCCACAAGTGCCGGTGAAATCCAGGCCGATATTTGCAAATCCAGTGAATATAAATTGGTATAATGTAGATGAAGCACTGCATAATGAGGCAGCAATCAAAGATATAGCATGGGTGGCTACTCGTTTGTCTAATCCTAATGAACAGAAGATTCCATTCTGGACAGGATTTAATCAGATTGTCTCAGAAAAGAGCTCTGAAGTAACAACAGTGGGTTACTTACCAATTCTGAATGCACCAGCTCACGACAACGACACACTATGGACAGTAATACTGAGATGCATTAAACTGTCAGATATTCTTAACCAAGGTCAAACAACCGTTCTCACTTTAGATGAGCAGTTATATTGCAAAGCAAAGATGCTTCAGTGGAGTAACGCAGATGCTACTAGGTCCCTTTTATTGAGGCTTGGGAGCTTTCATACAGCCTTGACTTTTATGCGTGCTATAGGAAAACACATGTCAGATTCAGGACTTGCAGAAGTTTGGACTGAGAGTGGTGTCTTTGGTGAAAATACAGCAGCAAACAATTTGCTAGCTAAATCCTACAATCGTGCCGTGCGAGCCCATAAGTTAACATATGAAGCTCTATTGCGTATTTTGTGGCCACAATTTATTGAATGGTTAACTGAGCAACAACTCCAAATTGATTCATCAGTTGAGGAGAGAATAAGTACACTTATTGGTTTGATTGAAGATAGGGACGATATTGACAAAATTGTGGACGCATTCAATAGTGTCAAATCTGTAATGAAAGCATCGAACATACTTACTCTTATGCAGGACTTTCAAGCGACAAGATCTCCAACTGTGAAATATTGGCAGCAGTATCTTGATATGGTCTCTGTCTTATTGCATTTTATAAGAGCTGAGAGGGAAGGGGACTGGCTTTTGCACTTGTCTTCATTTGCAGCCATGCTGCCATGGTTTGCCATCTATGACCATGTTAACTATACCCGCTGGGGGTCCGTCTACCTTGCAGATATGCACCAGTTAGAATCAAATCATCCTGATGTGTATGAACAGTTTATGGCAGGCAACTTTGTGGTAAAGACGAGTAAGCAGAATTTCAATCAATTATCGACAGATCAAGCACTTGAACATGTAAACAAGATAAGTAAAACTGTTGGAGGGCTCATAGGAATTACAAGGGAGGACAGTACTCGCGATAGGTGGTGTCTGACTTACAATCATAGAAGCCAGGTCTCTGAAAGCACATATGAAATGTTTGGTATCTGTGATCTTGATAGAGAATATACAGTATGGGAAGCAAAAGAGTCAAACCCTACTCGTTTGAGTCGTGATGAACGAGATGTTAAGCTTATTATGGATCAACTGAATCGCTTTGATGCTTTCAAGCAGGTTCGTCCAGAATTGATTAATCTGACAACGATGGATGTTGCTCCTGATGATATAGCGACAGCATTACTTAGTGCTCGTGTACGGGGAAAGGAACAAATTAATGATTTTGTGTGTAACAGACTGATGCAAACGCCAGCAAAGTTTCATGATTCAATCAAACAAAACAGGTCCCGTACGCTTTCTTCAATTTATGAAGTTACTTTGCAAACAACTATTGGAGAAAAGACCAAGACAATTAAGGCTGGAAGAGAACTTTTTCAAAGACTGCTAGTCAGTAAGGAAGCTGGTCGTGATATCAACCTAGAGGAGATTTTATGTCATGAGCTTTCAAATACCCCTCTATCTATTGCTGATACTTCAGGAAAACTCCTTCCATGTGACAGCAAAAAAGACCTGGCTGCCATTTTGGAAGCTGGTGCTACATTACAATCATTGCCTGAATCAACTTTGAAAACAATATCAATAATAGACGGTCAAGCACTGGTTCACACAGTTGGTAGAAAGACCAAGGCAAAAACATTTGGAGATTTCGCAGATGACTTCACTGAAGCAGTGAATAGAAATATTGGGTCAAGGATAGATGTTGTTTTCGATAGATACCAAGACCATTCTATTAAAGGTGCAACTAGGGATAGGAGATCTGGAAGCCGAAGATCAATACGTCGTCTGATTGAAAATAGGGATGTTCCTTTTCCAAAAAATTGGGAGCAATTCATATCAAGTTCAGAAAATAAAGCCAATCTTGCATCTTTCTTGTCTAATGAACTTATGTCCTCAGATGTATATGGAGATAGAGAAATTGTTACAGCAGGTGGTTTCAGTGATATTGACAAAGCTGCATCAACCATGGAACGCGACATTGACTCCCTTAAGTCTGATCATGAAGAAGCTGACACCAGAATTATTTTACATGCAAAAGAGGCATCAGATACAGGATATGAAAGACTTGTCATATGTTGTAAGGATACAGATGTGCTTGTGTTGTTAACATTCTTTGCAAATGAATTGTGTCAAGAGATTTGGATGCAAACAGGCAATTTTAAGTCTCCTAAGTTCATTAAAGTGCACCAAATACATATCCAGAATATTATGCGAGAAAGTTTATTGGGGTTTCATTCTATAACAGGGTGTGACACGGTTAGTCATTTCAGAGGTTATGGCAAGAAGAAATCGTGGAAGGTATTTGAGAAGCATTCAGAACTCCTCAAGAATTTAGGTGTTGGGAGTCTGACAGAAGATACAATTTTTAGTGCTGAACAGTTTGTCTGTAAAATGTACTCAGAGTGCTCTGATATAACATCTGTGAATGAGTTGCGATGTCGACTGTTTCGTCAAGGGAGAGTAGAGCCAGAAAAGTTACCACCAGCCAAAGACACGTTGATTCAACATATACGTAGAGCTCATTACCAAGCTTCAGTCTGGACATCTTCTTTAAAAGCATACCAGCAGCTTGATTCACCTCTTCAGAATGGCTGGCAGATAGATACAGATGGTAGACACTTAAAACCCATTCTTACCACTATTGAACCAGTTCCGCAAACCTGTGTGGCTATAGTTAGTTGCGGATGCAAGTCCTGTTCAACAGCACGATGTAAATGTCGGCGAGGGATGATGATCTGCACACCTGCATGTTCTTGTGTCGACAGTGTATGCTCAAATCCATACAACGAGCAGTGAAATATATTGATCAGTGACATAATGGTAAATGGCCTGTTAACATAGGAACCGCTGTGTGATCAAATCAAAGATTTGGGCTTAGTGCTCAGAGAAGACTCAGATCAGGCTAGGCATCTGCAAAGTTTGATAAAGAGTCCTCTCTGTGCACTTAAAAGGTAGATATGAGCCTTCTAAAGTTTCTTCATGAGAACAGTGGCGGATGTAAAGGCTATTTTGAGTCTTAGCTTGACTCAAAGCCCCCAAATAAGTGTTTTAACGGCTCGTATTTCGATGTATTTGTTTTCGCAGAGGAACAAATAAAAGGAAAAGATGTTTAAGTTTATAACTGGATGTATATTTGGTGATCATTTTAGAACCTGAAAACGACCACAATATCAAAAGTAATGACTGGCCAAATCTATTTTCAAGTGGATTTTTATTTCGTTGAAATACATGAAAAAATTGGTTTACTTTGCTTTTATCAAGATTGATTACGTTCGCAAAGTTTAGTACTTTCAGTGCTTTGATTCTTTTTTTTCACTAATTTGGTACTGCTAGTAATCACATTATTATTCAAAATCTTATCTGCACTGATACACATTAAAATAACCCCTTGTTAGGTCTTTTGTGGGGCTTAAAACCATATATATTGCATAAATATTTAATATTTTAGCCTTTTTTGCACTCAATGACCTTTGACCTCTGCCCTGACCTTAATAACCAATTGCGAATCTGCAGACAAGCATAGCGTTGTTACTCAGACATTGGGCAAGCAGAATAACATTGTCTGCATCCATTAACAAGCCGGCCTCCCATGTCTGAAAAAATGGGTTTGGACTACTAGACTAATTCTTGATTAGATCATTTTTATTGTAGATAGCTGTTCCAAGCTTTTTGAAACTCTGGTATCTTTTTTTCGAAAAAAAAAGTAAATTGTGGAAAAACATTTGATATGAGTTTAGACAATGAAGTAAACAATTGTCCAATAATTAGGCTCAGTCGTGAGAAAACCGGATTTTGCTGCATGCAGTCTCTTCTGGTGATAAGGTTTTCAAAACTATTGGACCTAGATCTGCTATGATGAAATGGTGGTCCTTATCTCGATCTACACTGCTAAATACTCCGATAGTATGCCTGAATGTTTTTTTCGACTCATAATCACACGCTGGATAGGAGGCAATCGAAAACTCTAATATTGTCGAGGAACGTAGATAAAATTGTTAGAAACAGTTTTCGATTGCCATTATCGTCTGACTGGCGACAAATAGCAATCGAAAACACTGTTTCTATCGAGTTTTGATCCCCGTTCGTCGATTGTTCAAAGCGTTTTTGATAGCCGCCTACGCGGTGTGATTTGCATGAAATCTTATTTTAAAACTCTACTCTCTTTATAGTAAGTTGTTTTTCAATTAAAACCATAAAGACCAGTGTTTTGTGAGGATTATGATAAGACAACAAGCCCCAGGGTTTATTTTCACACCTAACCATAGCATATCACCGCGTCTTTCTGGTAAACAGCCGAAGTCTATCGACTGTCACCAGATTGAGACGGGTGAAGTGTACGAATATTCTACCTGTTAGAAAATTTCATTGTTGGACATTGCGAAACTATGGCAGGAAACTCAGTCCGCATTTTCCATCTTTCAAGATTATCTTCCACCTTTAAAACTTATAGCTCATTCAGATAATGTAAAGCATTAGAAACACCCATGGATGTTGCATTAACAAGGGTTTTCAAATTTAATACCAACCAGGCAGTGCGCACGTCAGCATCCAGAGTACCTGCTTGTGTCATCTTTGATAACCTATGCAAACAGTTTGTGCCTCTGGATCAAACGTTTTGCCACAATGTGTTGAAGGCACCTCGAAAGTAATATAATCAGATGTTCCCAAGGACTTTTTTGGAGGGAGGGGGGGGGGGCGAGATATTGAGAGAAATCAATGGCCAGGATCTTCGGACATCGATGGCCAAGATCAGTACGAGCATATGCTCAATCTGGTCACGGTCATTGCGATCTTCTGAGTGCATAGGGAAACAATGTTCAACGCATCAACAGTACGTCGTCGAAAATCATAAAAATACAAAACAATGAGTTTTCGGACAGACCGCGCAAGTGCACATTCTGCTCGAGAACCTTGCATATGGCCAATGATGACTCCGAAAGTAATTTATAAACCTCATTAAAGTCTCCTCGTCTGAATAAAGGTTGTCACACCTCTTAATCACGCGTCAAGCACCACGGGAGTTATATTGCCTGCCGGTGAAGTACACTAATCCTGTTTATTGGGACAGATTAAGCTTTTGGGTGATACTTAAGTGAAAATAAAAATAGATTATATGAAAAGATTCTATTCCACTAATAAAAACTTCCAATATCACCTCCACCGCAACTCCCATCCCCCCCCCCCCCAAAAAAAAAAAAAAGAAGAAAAAAAAGTATCCGTTTATCTCGAAATTACAAACAATAGTCTCGAAAAATGTGCAAAATATGAAACCTGTGCATATTGCACAGGTTTCATTTCATATTTTGCACATTTTTGCACAGGTTTTGTATTTTGCACATTTTCGAGACTAAATGTTTTTAGCAAAGGCCTTTTGGTGTAAACCTTTTACAAAATATAAATAAATCTCAACAGGCCGAAAAGAAAATTGATAATGATAGAAGAAAAGAAAAAATGAATGGCTGTCTCAATGAAGAGCATGTTAAATATATCACATGGATCCTCTCTGCGAGACATCCATACTTTGTATAAGGGAGTAGAGAAGGTTCTGACGAGTCATCGCATATGCCGACACGCCTTCGCTTTCCAGGCTCGAAAATGCGTGAGGTGTAAAAAACCAAATCCCTGTACTGGCCTTCGTACATAATTTTTCGGACTGGAACTAATTGCCAAACCCTTAGCTGTCTCATGACAACTTGCATGTACACAACATCAACAGGCAGTATAGATCAGAATCAGACAACTCCTATAGGAATTATCTGTTATTATTAGATCATGACTCACTCTTGTTTGATATATAATTAGTCAAAAGCAAACTATATAATTAGTCAAAAGAACGTTTACGATCATGAGTTTGACAAATAATCGAGTACACGGTAGACCCAGATGAGATGTCTATTAAAGTAAAGTATTATTAAATGCCAACACGGAGCCTATTTTGGATCCGTTATGCCAAATAGTTTCAATCCAGATCTGGGCGGATATTTTTTTAAACAAAAAAAATGTGAGAAAAGTTTCCAAGTCTTAAAATCACCAACAAAGACAAGTCTGCTCGTGTCACTCAGGAATTCTTCTTACTTTGCACTTAAAGTCATATCAAAATAATGCTAGGAAACTCAAGATTAACTGCTTACCACATCTTTGCAATTAGTATGTCTCTTTTTCCGCTAACGGAGTGGGAAGCCGCACCATCATGAAAACAAATGCTTCAACAAAAGCCAAAATAGGATTTCAGCTAAATAAAGGGATTAGTGAATAAATTTGATATAATAAATAATTTCCCCCTGTATCCCAAATAAATAACGACACTGACTGTCATTAGCCAAAAAACGTTAAAATGGCTATTGACAGTCAACTGTAAATAGCCAAAAAACGTTAAAATGGCTATTGACAGTCAACTGTAAATAGCCATTTTAACGTTTTTTGGCTCAACTGTAAATAGCCATTTTAACGTTTTTTGGCTATTTACAGTTGACTGTAAATAGCCACTTCGTTAATTTTATTTAATTATATTTTAGATGAAGATATTTCTTTCGTATGAATCAAGCGCAATTATCCTGACTGTCTGCCTGTATGTGTCTGTTGTTTTCTGTTCTTCGAATGACGATGATCTACGGTCGTTACATAAGCGTTTAAAAGGTCAGTTACATGTTGTTTTATTGTATTTAGCTGGTATAGAGACAGTTTGTTAACATTTTATTCTAATCTGTTCGCTGATGGTCGCTTCTGGACGTATATCTCCCCCAAATAATTGAAGTTGTTGATATGTTTTAATTTAAACCATGTCCTATTGAAAAACACAACACGTGTTCCATGGGCGGATCCAGAGGGGGGGGGGAGGGGGTCAGGACCATGGAAAATATAGGTTTCCTTAGAAATACTGGTATGGACCCCCTTGAGATGTAATTGGACCCATTTGGTCCAATTCCCTCTCGAGGGAGGTTCGTATGGCCCTCTGTGAAATATATTGATGACTAAAAAAACATTTTCAAGACCCCCTCACCCCCCCCCCCCCTCCTGGACGGTAATTTCTGGATCCACCCATATGTTTTACTTGTAATATCTACTCATTCCAATTATAGGATACCGAATGTGCATTTCCATTTGTTGACTAGAAAACTATATGGATCCTGCTCAACTTGCTAAACCAGGGCCATCTAATCTTGAATTAAACCGTGTTCAAATTGAAATATAACCCAATCCAACTAGACATAGTTTAGAATTGCCTGAATGATACAGTTACCTGCCCAATTATTGCTACATGTATGTTCCACTTATGTATGCTGGTTGCATTATGAATGTCATGTCGCTGTTATCGTTCTTTGACTCTTTCTCGTGATGCCGTCGGTTGGTCTGTAGTTCGTGATAATGGCATTTCCTTGCAATTTTCACTTTCTTTTTATACAACCTCAATGATGCGGTTCTTTTCGGCACAGAACGTATTCCTTAACCGAACTGTTTATGCTCATAGAGAGATTAAACCTTGAATATACTTATTTATTTTAATATTGCCCAGCCACCCTAGATTGCAAAACGTTGGCGCGAGGCTTACCGAGCATCATTTTGCCTGTCAATGTCTTTTAGTGAAAATGCTCATTACTCTTGAACCGCAAGGTATATTTTAATCAAATTTTGCATTCCAAAACATTTTAACATTATCAAGACACAGGTATGAAAAAAGGTTTTTAGGCTTTGGCAAGAAAATTCTTGTGACAAAGCGTAGTCACCGTATTGCATACTTGTGTCTCGATAACGTTAAAATGTATTAGAACCCGCTTTGTTACAATATGTTTTGAAATAATGTAATAATTTATTTCATTTTGATTTTTCCATTCATTTTGCGTTGTAAACGTCGACGCAAAATGAAGTAAAGACGAAATAACATAATTTGTTCATTTTGCGTTGGCATTGTGCATATCAACGAAAATGAAATAATGTTGCAAGAAGCTAGCTTTCTCCTCTCGCTCAAGTAAAAACAAAACTATAATCAAAGAAATTTGATAGAATAAGTTTGAAAATTGAAATGACCTATTTTTTTTATTTTTTTCTTGGAGTTGGAAAGTTATAGCCCTTTATTGATATTTTGTTCTAATGCTTTCATTTAAGCCTACGAATGTTTAAGAGAAAATTTTAGAGATTTATACATGGCTACCACCGCATTACCAGGTATATTGGCCTGGTATGTTTGTATTTGCCAAAAGACCTTAAGGCCCGAGTGTAAATAGTCCCAAGGGCAATTAGGGAGATGATGCGCAGACTGATCTAGACTTTTATATCGACTGCATGCGTGTATATACATATACTCAGGCAGGGTTTCTCATAATCTGGTCCTTATCAGCTTTTTTCCTTAATTCTTAATTTGTTTTCGTTGTAATCACGAAAATACTAGCCTAAAGAATTGATAAACAGGTGAAATTGAACGCCAGTATTAAATTTAAAAAACTTATCCGAAATTTCTAAATTCAACCAAGTTCATAAAAAATCAAACACTTGAATATAATTATGTCATATATCATAGTACAAAAATGTGTATCATTTAGAACAGACCTCATGCCATCTACGCAAAATGAAATAAAACAAAGTATGCCTGCTATTAACGCAAAATTTATTTTGAACCGATCGCATGAAATCAACGCAAAATGAAATAAAAACTCAGGATTATTTCATTTTGCGTTGACATTGACAATGCAAAATGAAATAAAAAGATCAAAATGAAATAATTATTACATTATTTCAAAACGTGTTGTAACACCGCTTCCTCAGAACAGCTATGTTGAAAAACTCAATTCGGCTACCAGAACATTGCTTTCAATTCAAATACCTAGAGTTTCATTCTAATTAGCACACGTTCATTGAGGATCGTGCATAGTACTGTCAGTTGATTTGGTGTACGAGTTGCGCATGCCGCGTACATAATCAGATCCAAAATGCATACTAGACATTTCAAATGCTAATCATTTCCAAAAAGCAAGACTATCAAATGAAAATCTGAGACTGAGAATCCTGTAAAGAATCGTCTACAATAGCATTAGGCGATGTTAACACTTTTAGTCATGACATGTGATTTCCAACAATGTGGTATTTTGTACAGCCCCCTGGTAAGCTTAGAAACTCCAAATGATACTCAGGCAGTGACTTAACAGTCGTAGAATATTCAAGCGATTAGCACAGGCTCTGATCAGACTGCGCGTATGCGCAGGCTGATCTGAGGTTTTGCTGGTCGCAAATACCACATTGTTGTAAATCTCATGTCGCGGCTCACTTGTAAAAAGAGCCATCTTTTGCATTGAAGGCACAGGCACCCAATGACATTTAGCCTTTGGTCTTACATTCAAATTCCTTTATTCCACATCAGTGTGCAGTTATTCCTTTTGTGCACGATCTCGTCTTGTTGTCTTGGAAAACATAATATGCCATAATATCTCAATACCAGCTGTAATTGATAATCGTTGTCTCTATCTTTTCTGTCAAAGATTGCAGCAGACATTGACAGATTCAGTTTAACTCTTGCCTGTTGGGTAATTTTTCTTGTTTTGTCGTCTGCTGATTTTTTAAATCACATTTTTAAAAATAAAACTTTCAGGAATACTATCATAGTGACTAACAGTTTGGATCCAGATCAAACGTCGGGTCTGCTCTGGGTCCAAACTGTTTGCAGAGGTTACCTGAAGACGATAAAGTACGTCAGTAGCAGACAGTTTTGTTTATCACACAAACAAAACTAAAAGCTGCATAGTCTGTAACTTTTGATCTTTTAATTTTAGAACTAATGTTTCTATTTTTCAAGAACACAGTAAAAACTAAAATTCAGGTATACATTTTACCAATTTCGTAAATCTTAACAAATTATCAGTATCAAAACAACAGCATTTATGTTAAAATTTACTGTCTATAATTATTGGAGGGACGCAAATAATTACCAACAAGAGAAAAACACACCTGTTTTATAAGATAATTCACTTTTCCGTGCAGTTTTCAGCTATAGTGAGCAGATTTATTGTGAAAACATAACTTAATTCTACTTTTACAAACGATTTAAAAAGAAAATAAAAAAAATCGAAAAATGTTCATAGGTGCAGACTTAAGCTCTTTAAAGTGTACCGTCAATAATTTTCAGAAATGGGATTGGTTCACAAAAGAAAACTACTGCTACTGCCTCCATGACCTTTCAGCATTGGTATTTAATCCTTGAACTCAGGGTCCTCATTGTCAACACTTTAATAAAGCAAAAGGGCCAAGTTGGCCTAAATCGCTCACCTGAGTTTTGTTTAACGCTGACTTATAGGTATCTGTTGAAAGCTGGCCATGTCCCTGGTGCCACCTGGGGTAGGGTCGATTTTGGCGCAGGGGCATAATTCGAATAAACTGGTTAGAGGTCCACTAGGTCAGACTACATACAAAATATCAAGGCTTTAGGTGTTATGGTTTCAGACTAGAAGATTTCTTCATGTTTTCCCAATATAAGCCTTTATAAAACATGACACCCCCAGGGCGGGGCAAATTTTGGCCCCAGTGGCATAATTTGGAACACACTTGGTAGAGGTCCACTAGGTGATGCTACAAACCAAATATCAAGGCTCTAGGCCTTATGGTTTCAGACAAGAAGAGTTTTTTCATGTTTTCCCTATATAACCCTATGTAAAATATGTGACCCCCGGGGCGGTTCCATCTTTGGCCACAGGGGCATAATTTGAACAAGCTTGGTATATGCCCACCTGGTGATGCTACATACCAAATATGAAGAACTTGGGTAATGTCTCGGACTCAATACGGGCCCATATTGGGTCCGAAGTAATGTTAAAAAAATTGGTCAAAATTAATGCTAAGATTTTGAAAAATTGAGCACGGTGACATATCCTTTTTATTTCATAAAATGACAGTCCATGCATTAAACCAAAAAGATTTCAATGTGGGAAGTATTTAGTAGCATATGACCTTAGTGATTATGTATATGTAGCTACAATATCAAAATGTTTATTTCTGGCGGAAGAAAATAGCCATTTGTTTTTAAATCGAACTTGACGGAACAGCTGTCGCAACAGCTGTCGTTGTTTCTATATGGAGTTGGTAAAACTTCACCCCGTGCATAGATATAGTGTTGATATTTTTTTCATATTCTGGTCCTTCGGGAATATTGGGTTCTGACAGAAAGCAGAATACCGCTTAAGCCGGTGCTAGGGGTGTAAGAATTTTTGCACTTTCTGAGCAGACCCAATAAAACCGAGTCTGCTGTTTTCTTATATATATTGTAAGTTCGCTCTATTTCTGAAGGTTCCGTTTTTCCAGATTATTATCCCCCGACGAAGTCGGAGGGATATAGATTTGGCGTCGTCCGTCCGTCCGTCCACACGTTTTGTCTGTCCGGAACCATATCTTAGCACCTATTGGTCAGATTTGATTTATTCTTGGTACAAATGATAAGTACAATGGACTCTCGATATCCTATAAGTTTGGTCAAAATCGTCCATTTAACACTTGAATTATTGCCCTTCTTTTTGGTATAGGCAATTATAAGCAAAACCTGTATTGGCTTTTTTGTGTGATAATCTTCACATTTCATCAAAGCTTTTATATTTAACAACTTCTCACTATAGACCATGATTGCCAAGTGCCTGTAGATAAGCATGGCAGTGTCAAAGTTTTAGCCCACCCCCTTTGACCCCACCTAAGGGGTCAAAGGTCAATTTTTTTTGCGCAAAAACTAAGGCAATTGTTTATATTTTTTCTGATATTTTGCATGCAGGCAGCGCAGCAATAGATATGAAACATATCAAACGGGATTTTAGTTTGAAGGCCTGGGTCCTAGTCCGTTGGGTGGACTTAGGGGGCGGGGCCGAGGCTAAAATTTAACTTTTTCAGAATATGGTCATGTTGCATATCAAATTAAAGCTGACGACGCTGCCAGCAACATGGTAGCAAATATTTTGCCCACAGACACGATCCAGGGGGTGGGGTCAAAAGGTCAAACTATATTTTTCTGAAAGTAGTCATGTTGCATTTCAAATTACAGCTGACGATGCTGGCAGCAACATGGTAGGAAATATTTTGCCCACAGACACACCCTCGACCCAGGGGGTGGGGTCAAAAGGTCAAACTATATCTTTTTCTGAAAGTAGTCATGTTTCATATCAAATTAAAGGCAATTGAGCACAGAGCACCATGAAAGCAAGTATGCTGTCATTACACACACCAGCGACCCCTGGGGTGGGATCAAAAGGTCATTTTGTTCTTTTCTAAAAGTGGTCATGTTGCATATCGAATTAAAGTGGAAGAAGTGTAGACCTATATGCAAGGTAACACTTTGAATTTACACACACCATTGACCTCTGGGGTTGGGTTGGAAGGTCAGATATTGAAATTGTGCAGATGCAAGTATACTTTTTATTAAACTAAGCACTAAAACATACCTGACAGGTGTTTGTTATGATCTGAATGATACTGAAGGTGAACTAAGGGTTAGATAAATGGGATTTATGTTTTGTGATTTAGATGTTTCTCTCAAATAACCCTTCGTCGGGGGATATAAATTCGCCGTATGTATCTTGTTTTGACTGTGTCAGTGACGTATATTAGACGTTACTGACTGTGTCACCTCCTGAATGTCTTCCCAGCCAGCAACCAGTCTCAGGTCACTATAGATCCTCCAGTGAAACGCCGGCGGGTCTATGGTGGCCCGCTTTTTGATGTTCACTAGACTAGCTCCAGTCCTTAAAACAATGTTTCGTCAATGTGTCATATCATATAATTGTAGCTATTCTAACTCTGATGGCTCTGTTTTAAAGACCTTAAAACAGAGCCGTCAGAGTTAGATTAACTACAATTAATGATATGACACATTGACGAAAAAATGGTTTAAGGACTGGAGCCAGTCTAGATGTTCATATACATGGTGTTCGTTTCTTTCCAGACAAGTATGAAGAAGACAATGGTAAAAAGCCACCTCACCATCTCGGCCCACCAATGGGTGTCCTCAATGAAGACTGTGACGATGGAGTGGTAATTTTTGTTTGTTTGATTTGATTCTTTACGTCCCATCAACAATCTTTCAGTTAAACAGGGACGGGTCTTCCTGGGTTGAACCAGCACTAAGCTAGGATAAATGTGTCTTGCTCAAGGACCACAACGCAGTGACGGCGTTGAGGCTCGAATCCGCTGCCACTTGGTCTCGAGTCAAGCACTCTACCACGGAGTCACTGCGCTCCCCCAATGGAGTGGTACTGTTATATAGAAAGTTTAACACATAAAAGGCCGATTGGACTTTCCCATCCTTATCAAGTGGATGAGTCCATTTCAAATTAAAGGGTACATGTATCTGAATGTTGAGTTGAATGTTTCAATAACTTCAGCTTGATTTGCCTGATGATATAGAGACATGATGAAGTCTCTCTTAAGCAAAATGAAAATGAGCCGCGACATGATATTTCCAACAAAGTGGTATGTGCGACCAGCAAAGGCTCAGACCAGCCTGCATATGTGCGCAGTCTGATCAGAGCCTTTGCTATTCACTTGAATATTCTATGACTGTTAAGCTACTGACTGAACAGCATTTGGAGTTTCTCAGCTTAACAGGGGGCTACACAGGCTCGTCTAAGTCAATACTTGTCAAAATGCCACATTGTTGGAAATCTCATGTCCTCAAATGTTCTGCAACAAAAGAAGCAAGATTACTAGTACATGTAGTACACATTTATATGTCTTCAATATGAACATATTGTCATGGAGCTAAGATTGAAAAAATGGCATATTCATGACAAAAGTTTGAATTTTCTTTTTATTATACGTGACATATTCCTGTACTAAAAGACATCATCCATGTTCACACATAACGTCATATCAATGATGACGTTGCATAATGTGCAATGCCGGCCAAAACTGAAACCATAAGGAGTAGAAAAAGTGATAATTTCAGAAAATCCTGACGATTTAATTACATGTACCAACATTTTCCTTGCGATCTAAGAAAATGAATACCCACATTTTGTGTTTTTGTCCACTAATAAAAAAGTTACAGGCGTTTGGATTTGATAACATTACGTTGATTAATGCCTGGGGTAAGACTTTTATATTTATGGTGCATTTGAGTTTTTATACAATTCCATTGTTAATTTATGACATCATGTATGATATCACAACCACATCTTAGGGTACCCAGCTATAAACATTTCTACAGTAATTGGCATATCATGCAATGATCGCAGAAATGTTTAATGAAATAACAATATGTCATTGATAAGTTCGTTGATCAAGATACCATTTCAACATAAAAACTTTCCATATATGATAAGAATACGTGGACTAAATTTCATGAAAATCAAGGACAGGTAACATATTTTTACTTGTTGAAAACACATGGTCCGAATTCATCGGAATGTAAAAAAAATACAATGATTATGTTTCAGTGTAAAACATACTTGAATACTGGCTTAGTTTGAATCACCATGCTAGTATGTTAATTGGCAGTGGTTGATATGAACATATAGTAGTAGTAGCAAATAAAACAACACTAAACTTTGATAGTAAGTTCCACGATTCTTATTTAATAAAGTGCTTACACAATAATATTACCCAAAATGATACAATATGGTGACAACTCTACTTACGACATCTAGTTTCTAACGTTAAAGCTTCATTTAACCAATGTTACGCTTAATATGTAACATTATTACAAATGTAAATTCATACAGAAGAGATACCTAATGGCAAGTTATTTCATACAGGAGAAGAACCTTATATCTATGACTTCATAATTGTAAGCTTCATTAAAAACCTGGTTCATAAAATTAAAATTTACTATTTTGTTCACATAGAACTCATGGCAGCAAAGTTATTGCTAATTAAATGCCAAAATCATCTCTGTTCATTCTGTTCTGTAAAACTGATGCTGATTTTCATCAAATAGCAACATTTAAATTTTAGCTGGCTGTGTATTCTAGGCATACAAATTCGTTTCTGGACCTCACTTATTCATGTAGAACACTGTTCTGCGATACCACTGATCAGACTGTTACAGGTTATCCTGGTCACGGCACCAAAATGTGGTTACTCTAGTTCAGTTGGTATGTAAAGGAAAGACTTGGTTTTTTGTTTCACATGTTAATTGTTATGATATTATGTTTCTCCAACAATATCATGCAGGACATGAGGTAGTAATATGCGATGTCTTGGTCCCATTGTGCCATGGCATGGGGTTATGACCTTAGGCATTTCCAACTGTCAAATCATTTAGAATTGTCTAAACATGTTTTTCCTTTAAGAAAAGTGTAAGTAGATTTAAAAGCAAAGTCCATCTGTGAAGTTTTTGATTCATTTCAACTTAATAATTAATTTTGTAAAAACTAGCCTACACCCATAGGAGGTAACAAATGACAATGTTACCGGTTTGATATTTTCATGAAATTTGGCTCAGATCAGCAGGATATATATGACATGTCTTATGGTAATATGGTATCTTGACAAAACCTAGAACATATCTATCTGTGAAATTGAATGAGGATATTTTTGAAAATTTTGAGAAAAAATATTGAAATTTTATAATTACTTCTTCAGAAAACGAAAACCATAATTTATCAAAACGGTTTTGTGATATTTATATAACGGCTGTGATTTTTTTTTTTTGAGTTTTGTGGTATATATATAATGCCTGTGGTATTGTGGAGTCAATCTACATGACAAACCATAGAAATAAATAAAACTATAGATTTAGGACGTATAAATTAAGAGACAGGTACCAACGCAAAGTTGGAGTATGTCAGGGTTGCTTCCTGAGCATTATTCTTAACTATCTAATTCAATAAATATATATTCATAGTTTTTATATGTTGAGCTATTAATATGCAAAGTTTAAAGAAAATCCATGTGTGGGCACAGATGTAAGAACCCCTTTAGAATAAATTCTGTCCTGTTTAATTGCAACGCAAAATTGTAGAACCAGGCAAAACAATGATAAAGAACTTTTCCCATTAAATGTTTTTGTTATATACGTTACCAGCATAAATTATATTCTTTTTAAACCAAACTGGACATGCTGTAGATACTAATATATTATAACCACAAGGGTATGTATGGTGATGTGAGACTGAAACCATTACAATTTCCACAAAACTTCTTTTTTCCATACGACAAGGATGAATGCATGTTATATATTTCAGGTCTTGATTTGGACTTCTGTTTGGAATGACTTACAGGTTTTAGAGTTGTAGGTTAGCTTTTGTGCCGTTTTGTTATGAACATAGATTGTAATCCATAGCCGATTATCTATGCAAATATTTGATGGCTTATACAATGGGTGATGGATCTTACTATGTTTTGTCATGCTTTTTATTTATTTCATCTGAATTGAGATGTTGACAGTAGACGTCATTTGATGAATTAAAAAGCAAATACATGGTAGTGCCAAAGAGGTAAAAGAATCATTTAAGCTTTTTTTAAACATAATTTGATTGTGAAAAATAAATAGGAATAAAAATCCTACTTAAATGATTCTGAAAATATATTTAATGGCATTTTAATGTGCTTTAAGTTCAAGTTGTTTTCCTTTAAAGCAACAATGCTTTTGTTGAAGTTGACACTAATTCATATAATGATGTTTAAAAAGACAATATTCACAATTTCTGTAATTTTGAGCAGTTAGATGGTAGTCAATTTCATGTTCATCCACAAGCTGTTTGAACCCATACAGTCCTAACATTGCACAAAAATAATATTTTAAAAGAAAAAAACATATATAACAGAAATAACTAGGTGCCTAAACTAATAATCATCATTCTGTTAGATCAAGATGATATGTAAGAAAATGAAACAATTGATACTATAATAATAGTTCCCCTATTATTTAATGGTAACATATTTGACTTGGCTGTTGCATGGTACTGCACATATTTATAAAGAGCTAACATACAATAGATTTTGTCATATATAATGTGGTTAAGAAAATCTTAATGTACAAAACGTCCTCTCCACAGATCTTTTGGCAACCCATGAGTAATATATTCAAAGTAAGTAACATATATAACAGTTATCATATGCGTAAATTATTTCAACCTTATCAGCAGTTTGTTGCACTGAATTAGGTGCTTTAAGGCAATATGCAGATTGAAAGAAATGTGACTTATCTTTTGGTTCTTGTTTGTGACGTCCTATTGTGAGTTTGTTACTTTCCCATTGGTATCCTGGGTCAGGTGTGGTAGTTGATTGTATTGATTACTGATCTTTGCCCTCTTTCGTACTTTACTTATCTGGTCTAAATTACTTTTTTTAGTAATGCAGTTAATAGCCTACTATGAAGTCTGCATTTGTAGAGCTTTGCTGACAAACAAAAGCAGACAGAATACTCAAAATGGCTTTACTTTAAATACTATAAGCCTTTAATGAAATCAAAATCAATCAAACTTGAAAACTATGAAGGGGAACATCTAAAACAAACAATAACAGTCAATATCATGATGTTTAGGGAGAAACGTTAATAAAGTAACGCATGTAACACCTGAAAACATCAGAAAATTGTTTAAAAGGCTTTAATTTCTAAATCCTATACTAAATATATGAAAATATCAACATTCGAAAAACTTAAGTTTGAATGTTTAGTGTCATCTTGTACTTCCCGTTGATACTAGTTAAGTATGGTCACTAGATTATCTGTTTAAACTAAAATAATAGTGCATGAAATTGATGTTTATTTGTTCAAAATTGGAATATAGCCTGTTTTTATTTGCAGCATGGAATAGAAATTGACTGGGATCCATCAAGCTCAAAAGAATACACATGCTTACCTACAGATAGAATTGAGGTACATACACAATTTCTTGCATGGTTATTAATCTGGTGACCAGAGGGCAGACCTGCAGTTTTAGTATGATGGAGCAATTTGATATGTTGCCTATACAATATAGACACATTGAACATATGCATGAAGGAGTTTGGTATGGAAAAAATATTTTTTTATAAAATGACATCTATGAGAACTTAGACTATTTTTCTGATATAAGCTTTGATATATAGAGCTTTCAGGTGTGAATAATTTTGTGTATTTGATCTTAACAAATGTTCCAGATTGCTAGCTTTAAAATCATTTGCACAGATTCTATTAAAATCTTGTTTTCACAGATTTTACTGAAATCTTTTTTTTTCAAAACTAGTGTCTGCTGGTCTGAGCTATCACTTGCCAAAACTAAGTTTTTTCACTGACCCTTACTGTGCGGGGGTATCTAATAAGCATTGCTTATTGACTTTTTTCATTACAGCTGTAGCATAATGTCAATGGCCTGTGGTGGGACCATATTATTAGGAAACTTCACATGGTTACATGAATAACATTTCCTCTCTTGTACCAACAAAACATCATAAGGCCAAATAAAAAAAATGTTTATAAGGCCCTCCCTTATCAGTTTCAAATGCCCATCATCTGTCTTTTTTCAGACTTAAATGAAAAAAGGGGCCTCGTTTATTTTATTTATATGTCAAAATCAAAATATCAACATTTATACACTTAAAATGAACACAAAAAGTGCCTCATTAGTTTTTGATGAAATAAAAAAAAAGTGGCCTCATCTGTTTTCTGGGAAATAAAAATAAAAACCTGCCTAACTCATCTGCTGAGAAAATTGTGTTTATTTTTTTGATCCTTAACACCTTGTTTAATATTGGATAGCACTTAATACATATGCAAACGCAAGAGATTTTTTGTACTAATCACATTGCAGAGCAACAAAAATTCGGGATTTCTCACCATGCAGTGCATTCCCTGCTCACATACACAAAGCATAGATGTAGATGAAGACATACCAAAATTAATACATCTTACTCTGCTGGATGCGTCAGTATGGCATTAAAAGCAGGCTTTTGTGCATATATATGAGATTAGTACCAAAATCTCTCATGCTGGCCAAATGATGATGATAACAGTAAAACCTGTGTAAAACGGCCACTATCAAAAAGACCTAAATTTGGTTTTCAAGACCGATTGTCACTTAATGCAGGTCAAAAGTATTGCAGAATGCCTCAAGGGGAGCATTCCGCAATACTTTCAACCTTCATTAAGCTACCATTTGACATTAAGATCTTTGTTTTGTCTATTTTTGAGTGGTGGTTTTACACAGGTTTTACTGTATAATTTTTCATACAGAATACAGCTCCAGCCAAGGAAATACACCAAGATAAAGATGTAACTGTAAGTAATGTGCATACAGCAGAAACTCCCATAGCTACAAATGTATGGTGTACCGATAGGGCCATAAGTTTATTTTTAGTGCGGCACTATTATTTTAATGCGACACTAATATTTAGGCCAAATAAAACAATACCTGTGTTTAGGGTAACCCAACCTACCTAAATTTACTGGTGAAACCTAGAATGGTTTCAGGTTTTCTGGAAAAACATAATCTTATGCCTTTTGAAAGGCAAAATGCCTTTCAAAGTACAAAAAGTTATATATTTTTTCCAGAAAAAAAAATAATTCAGAAAAATATGTGTACATACCCTACCTTAATTTTTCAGACCTGTTACCCAAAACACACTTATTTTTTTTTTGGCCTTAGATAATATAAACTTGTGTCACACTAAAATCATTAATGTTGAATGTAAAATATTAGTGTCACGCTAAAATATACTTTTGACCCTTTGGGTACACCATAGATAGCATAAAATACTGGCTATTTTACATCAGGCTATAGAGGCTTAAGGCCAAATTAAAAATAAGTGTGTTTCGAGGAACAGATTTGAAACTTATAGGTAGGATAGGTACACAAATTTTTTTCAGGAAAAAAAAAACTTTAATTTTATGCATTTTGAAAGGCATTTCACCATTCAAAATGCATAAACTTATATTTTTTCTAGACAACCTAAAAACCTAGGTTTCACCAGTAAATTTAGGTAGGGTTGGGTTACCCTAAACACAGGTATTTTTTTATTTGGCCTAACTTGAAAATTGTTTCAGCTAAAATATAGGTGGTGTTTTTTATAAGAGATAACAAATTTACCTTAACCCATTTAAGCCGAATGGAATTTCACGCTACTATCAATTGGAGCAGTCCACTTCCAATTTTAGGGGTGTTGTATGGTATTTTTTTTTAATTTTCAAATTTTGATAGAAGATTCTGTAAGCATTATGCGGTGTCTGATCTGGATCTGCACTGTGTGCCTATGTCCCACAAATATATGGGTTAAAATATACTGGGTAAGTTTACGAATTTGATCTCTTTGTTGACAAATAAAATTTTGATAAAATACCAGATATGATTACTTTTAGAATCAATATAGGACCATAAGAATGAAGAGCATGTTGAACATAACGCTAGTAGGTAGTGCTGCATCATAAAGTCAATGAACTATATCGTAGAGAAACATAATTGAGACATGACATGTGATTTCCAACAATGTGGCATTTTGACAAGGGTAGACTCAGACAAGCCTGTGCAGCCTCCTGTTAAGCTTAGAAGCTCCAAATGATGTTCAATCGGTAGCTTAACAGTCTTAGAATAATCAAGCGACTTGCAAAGGCTCTGATCAGACTGTGCGTATGTGCAGGCTGATCTAAGCCTTTGCTGGTCGCACATACCACATTGTTGGAATTCTCATGCACTGGCTCTTAATTATTTCTTCAGTCTTGCATGTTTCAGCACTTCTGATTGTCCAAAATGTATGTACATGAACTATGACTTATTTCCTCTTTTAGTCAGTATTTATTTGCCCTAAGATAATTGTGTTATGCATATTGGTAGATTAGATTGGGCATTAACAAATAAAACTTTGCATACATTTGTCAAATGACACGCTTGAAAACATATTTCAAAAAAAGTGTGCAATTACAGTAAAACCTGTGTTAAACGGTCACTCAACAAAACAAATATCTTAATGACAAATGGTAGTTTAATCCAGGTCAAAAGTATTGCAGAATGCTCCCCTTGGAGCATTCTACAATACTTTTAACCTGCATTAAGCAAAAATTGGTGTTGAAAACCAATTTTCGGTCTTTTTGAGAGTGGCCGTTTTACACAGGTTTAACTGTATTCTATTGGCTCCATGACTAATTGAATCCTCTCATTTTTTTCCAGGTGTATCATATTTGCTTAGACAAACACGTACATTATAAAACTCCATTACCTTTAAGGTAAGTTCAATTATGAGATTTGTATGCAGTAAAACCTGTCTAAAACAGACAAAATAAAGATCTTAATGACAAATAGTAGCTTATAATGAAGGTCAAAAGTATTGCAGAATGCTTCCCTTGGAGCATTCTGCAATACTTTTGACCTACATTAAGGGATAATTAGTCTTGAAAACCAATTTTCAGTCTTTTTGAGAGTGGCCATTTTACACAGGTTTTACTGTATTTTTAATAAACTACCAAATCTTATGTGCCAGCTCAAATATTCTAACACTGAAACCTACATGTTCATCCAAAACTTGAGCAAGTCTATTTGACTAACAAACTAGATGTGTTAACTCTAGTGACAGAATGGAAAACAGTGTAAACACTGCTAAGACTGCTCCTTCAGGAGACAGAAGTCTACAATTACTACATAAGAAAACATTTCAGATATCACGCTTGATTGTGTGTGTGTGTATGTAACATGTTAAACTTGGTCCTGCTTTAAGCGATAATTAGCCTTGAAAACTAAATTTCAGGCTTTTTGAGAGTGGCCGTTTCACACAGTTTTTACTGCACACCATTTATGAACTCTTTGCATGCTTGGTATATTTTCATACTTTTGTTGTCCCCTACTCTGACTGAAATTGCCATGATTTTTATCACACATGATTGTCTCCTTGTAAAGAAGATACTTAATGTATATCATTCATCTTAACATTGTTTAACCATTTGTAAAACCCAAAAAGAGCACTATTGCAAACAGTGAAGACCCAGGTGAAATGCAGCATAAGGGTCTACACTGTTTGTAAAGGTAAAAAAGATCTTCAGACAAAAGAATACAATATTTTTTTTAAAATTATATCGTGATACCCCTATAGATATGTACAATGGACTATCCCAAAATAATTGTTTCAAACCAGAAGGTAGAATCCATTGGGGCGTAGCCAGGGACTATATCATGCTGAAGCCCGCCAAAGTAAAATGGAGAATTAAAGAGATATCTGACCTAGTTACATTACTTTTCAGATAGAGAATAACAAAGGTGCTGATCAGACTGCCTGTATGCCCAGGCTTGTCTGTGCCTTTGTTGATCGCAATTAACAAAGTCAGCGTTTGTTAAGTTGAGGCCCATATAATGTTGAAGCCCATGCTTCATGGCCTCCGCCTGGCTACGCGCTTGAAAGGTTTAATTGATGTAATCATCTGTCCTACCTTGAATAATAGTAAAGAAGTTGGCTTGTGGCATGTATTTAAGGGACCACATCAGAGACAAGCATTTTACTTACGCACATGTCCGATAAAATGTAAACAACTCTGGTAAGATTTCATAAGCTGTCTGACAGCGTCTGCACTGTTTTTATTCATTTTGTCGGGACTCTAAATTTTTTAAAATTTTAACACAACTTCCCTAAACCGGGCCCCATAGCGCAGTCCGTAACGTGTCTGACTGCAGATCCAGGGGTGGAGAGTTCGACCCCGTCCCAGTGCCATATCTTTGTGGAGATTGATCATGAAATGATTTCTACGGTCATTCTTCTTCCTTCTTCTGATTCAAGAAGGGTTATGGTAGCAGGAAGTACTGGTTAACCACTTAGTCAAGCATGCCCATGAAAAAAAGTGTGGTTAGGTGAACTGACCATCCGACACGACCATAGCTGTTGACTGGGATGTTAAGCATCAAACCAATCAAACAAGTTCCCAATTCTCATTTCAGTGGAGATCATCGTCCACTTTGGGCAAAGTATGGAGAATACAGATATATTCCACCGCCAAGATGGGTGCACAACTTAGAGGTATAATACAGGCCCCTAAATAAGAGTGTGTAATTAAAAATTAATTTTCTTATTTCTCAACCAAAACACATGTTTTGAGTCAAAAGACGTCAAAATTTTGTTTATCTTGACCTATGTATGTCTTTTCCCCAATTTGTGCTCCCCTTGTTGCAGATATAGAGGATCTTACATGAGTGCTCATGTTTTATTGAATTTATTAAACAAGTTGAGGAAAAGAGATAAAATGTGAGGCTTGCCGAGCATTTTATCTCTTTTTTG
Organism: Loripinus fragilis; assembly: GCA_964019695.1. Classification (NCBI taxonomy): domain Eukaryota; kingdom Metazoa; phylum Mollusca; class Bivalvia; order Lucinida; family Lucinidae; genus Loripinus; species Loripinus fragilis. Next base: position 112,815,938 of record OZ026515.1, read on the forward strand.
CAACAACTTTTATAAATTCAATATCACAAGAGCACGAATGTTCAATGATATTTATCGTATGACATTAAAATTATTTTGAAATCAAATTTTTGGCGTAAAAAACGTTAGGATTTTGCCATATGCCTGACATTAAAAGCGCTATTTCATAAGGTTTCCAGAAAATCTGTAAACAACTAGTGGATTATCGATTTTAATGCATGTCCTTATTTCACTCCCAGACGTGACGTCATATGATAAATATTCTTTCCATTGTATTGCGCTTAGGTTGGTCTATGATCTTCACGGCACTTCCTTGTTATTAATTTCTGTTCTGTTTGCTTTATTTTGGGGAGGGAGTGCAATATTGAGAAATTTCTCAAGAATAGGTATTTTCCTTAAGCAGGATAAGTTATAAATACACATCTGAGTGTCCTAAGGAAAAAATCTTTAATTTTCTGTATTACAGCCTACAAACAATATGGACCCACATCAGACTGCTTCAAAGGGGAGCAGCCTGATCAGGGTTCATATTGTTTGTTTCCATGAAAAAATCAAGTCTGAAGTGCACTTGAATATATGCAGCAGACGTAAAAAGCAGACATTTCTAGGACAAAAAATAGTGGCGGGAACAGGGTTAAAGCTTATTTGAAGCACCCCATATACAATTCTAATGGGCACCCAGATAAAAATGGTTTTTTTTTAAATAATTTGGAAAATTATCCCAATTCTTGCTAAAGAATGATCTTTCTCAATATTAGGACAAAAAATAGTGGCGGGAACAGGGTTAAAGCTTATTTGAAGCACCCCATATACAACAATTCTAATGGGCACCCAGATAAAGATGGGTTGTTTTTTTTTAAATAATTTGGAAAATTATCCCAATTCTTGCTAAAGAATGATCTTTCTCAATATTTTATAGAGAACTAAGGATTGTTGTATGGTTAATGTTCTAAAATTTCAAACACCAATTGCCTGCCAAAACAGCTTAGACAAACAGCGCAGACACACATCAGACTGATCAGGGTCTACCCTGTTTGCTATTCTGACAGGCATTTTGTGAATTCCAGCCCTGATAACCAACATTTTATTTAAGAACAGAAAGAGAAAAGTGTTTGAGATTTTAGAACATTTACTGTATATATTTTATTTGTATTTCAGCATGGAGCTGTCATCCTGTTGTACCACCCTTGCATGAAGGGAAGTGACGACGTAGAAAAATTGAAAAAGATTGTAAAAGGATGCTTGAGGAAACATATTATCACCCCTTACAGAAAGGTCCCCCATTCACATGTAAATATAGTTTGTATTTATAGTATAAAAAGGAACCATATTATCTCCCCTTACAGAAAGGTCCCCCATTCACATGTTAATTCAGTTTGTATTTATAGTTCTCCCCTTACAGAAAGGTTGCCCATTCACATGTAAATATAGTAAATGTATTTATAGTATAAAATACTTAAGTGCTTGAGGAAACATATTATCTCCCCTTACAGAAAGGTACCCCATTCACATGTAAATTTAGTTTGTATTTATAGTATAAAATCCTACAGTGCTTGAGAAAACATATTTTCTCCAATGTCAGAAAGGTCCCACATTCACATGTATATTTAATATGTATTTATAGTATAAAATCCTAGTGCTTGAGAAAACATATTATCTCCCCTTACATAAAGGTCCCTCGATTCACATGTAAATTGATTTCGTATTTATAGTATAAAATCCTAAAGTGCTTGAGGCAACATATTATCTCCCCAGAAAGGTCCCCCATTTACATGTAAATTAATTTCTATTTATAGTATAACTGCACATGCTTCTATAAGTGCACACTGGGCACTTTTTGTGTTGTTTATACTATATGAACTTTGAATTTTCAGTCAATCTGGTGGTGCAATTTCATAATCATAATCAATATGGATTTATTGTGTAGATGAAAACACCATAGATCCAGATCAGCTGGCTTCATCAGAAGCCAGCAGATCTGGATCTACACTGTTTTCTACAAATGGTCTAAATGTGTCCAAAGTTGAAAAATTGTCAGTCTAAAAAGGGGCATAACTCCCTCATTTCATAATGCAGTCCAACCAAATTTTTTACAATCTGTTTATCTACTCCTTATCCCAAATCAATATACCTAGATCAGGCTGGGATTGAACTCACAACCCCTGTATCAGCAATCAGAATTTCTACCGATTGCACAATGTGGCATGCTTTTTATCATAGGGAGCACAGTGGCTCAGTGGTAGAGTGCTTGACTCAAGACCGAGTGGCCGTGGGTTCCAGCCTCACCGGCGCCACTGTGTTGTGTCCTTGAGCAAGACACATTTATCCAAGCTTAGTACTGGTTCAACCCAGGAAGACCTGTCCCTGTTTAACTGAAAGATTGTTGATGGGACATAAAGAATAAAATCAAACAAACAAAACCAAAAGCTTTTTATTATGTTACGAATTTGTTTAAACAAAAATTAATAAATCAGGATTAAGTTTACCATATATAACAACGCACTTACACCATCAATCATGATATCTACAGTAGAACTTCAATGGCTCAAACTCTGATGGCTCATTCACCTGGACTGGCTAGAAGTAGCATCTTGGTCCCTCAAGGTCATTTCATGCATCATCCACCCTGGATGACTGGAACTATACTTGGCTAAAACTAATTTTCATGGTCCCAAGCCTGCTCGAGCTATTGAAGTTCTACTATATGTAGTAAGTGTAGACTTCTGTCTTCTGAAGGAGCAGTCTAATAGTGTTGATATTTTTTCATATTCTGGTCCTTCAGGAATATTGGGTTCTGACGGAAAGCAGAATACCCCTTAAGCTGGTGCTAAGGGGTGTGAGAATTATTGCACTTTCCATTAGTTCATGAACAGACTAAATAAAATCGAGTCTGCTGTTTTCTTATATTGTAGGTTTTCTCTATTGCTGAAGGATCTGTTTTTTCCAGATTATTTAGCAGGGTTTACATTGTTGTCCAGTCCATCACTAGAGTTAACACAACTAGTTAGTTAGTCACATAGACTTGCTCAAGTTTAAGGATGAATATGTAGGTTTAGTTACCAAGTCAGAATATTTGAGCTTATACACAAAGCTTAATTGCATTATACGCAAAAGCTTTGTTTAAACGTTCATGCCAACATATCAGCGGGGTTTATCAATTTTATTTCAAGGCAGGTCCCCAGATAAGAGTGCGTAACTGAACATTATTTTTCTTATTTCTCATATATGTTGTGGGTACTCAAAAGATTCGTCTCGATGAGACAGTACTTTTGAGCACACAAAACACATGTTAAAACCGATGAATAAGAAAATAATCGCAATTTTACGCTAAATAATATTGCTTAACTGGCCCTTTGTAGAGGTCTAATATTTGGTCTGAACCTTCATCTACATCCATACTTTGTGCATGCCAGAAGTGATAGCTCTGTCGAGACTGTGCAGGCTCATCTTAGCTTTCACTGCTAGCCGATGCGATAACTGTCCATGCCTATAAAGGTTAAATATAATAGCCTACAATTATCAATTTATTTTTACAAACTAAAAGTGTTGTTTTAACTCTTTGCCTATCAGGGGCAAATTTTGTCGTGTGCTGATAATCTTTGCAATAAGTTTCGACCCAGATCAGGCCTGACATTCTGTCAGGCCTGATTGGGATCCAAACCATAGTGTTCCTGAAAGAATTTTTGGAAAAAGTTAATATTGAAAAAAGTCAGCAGACAACAAAAAGTCATAAAAAAAATTACCCAGCATGCAAAGAGTTGCATTTATTTATTTTCAGCCATTTGCCTTGTTAACCTACCATCATGGCCTGCTTCTCAGTCATTTTGATGTGAAGGATAAATCCCAACTCCATCGGGTTGTAAATTTTATAAAGGTAATATGGCTTGGGTCAGCACACAAGATTTTGATACTTTCAGTAAAACCTGTCTTAAGCGGCCACTCAAAATGAAGACCAAATTGGCTTTCAAGATCGCTTATCACTTAATGCAGGTCAAAAGTACTGGAGCATTCTGCAATACTCTAGACCTTCATTAAGCTACCATTTGTCATTAAGACCTTTTTTTTCTATTTTTGTGTGGCCGTTTTAGACAAGTTTTACTGTACTTATCGCATATGCATAAATTTTAAATTTTCGTCAGATTCTTCATCGACATCCATACTTTCTGCATGCTTTTGTTGCTCATCAATGTGGTAAGTACCTAAATAGCATTGACGGCCCATATGATCTTTACATTTTCAAACTTAACAGTTTTCTAACTAGCGGCAACTTTTGTTGTCTGCTGATAACCTTTGCAAACAGTTTGGACCCAGACCAGGAGAGACAGAACATCTCTTTGACACTGATAGTGTTCCTGAATTTTATTTTAAAAGTCAGCAGACCACAACAAAAGCATGATTTGTTTGTAAAAGATTCTTTACATTTTCAAACTTAACCATTTCCTTGCTAGTGGCAACTTTTGTCATCTGCTGATAACCTTTGCAAACAGTTTGGACCCAGAACAGGATCAACAGAACATCGGTCCTGATCTCTGATCTAGATCCAAACCATTTGACACTCTGATAGTGTTCCTGGAAGAATTTTTCGAAAAGTTTATTTTTGAAAAAAAGTCAGCAAACAACAACAAAAGCATGATCATAATTTTCAAAATCACAAAAAAATCAAATGAGCCAGCTCAAAGCAGTTTCGTTTTTGTCCCATAGAAGAAACGCAAAAGCTCAGACAAGTCTGTGCATCTCTTAAGACTCACCATAGCATTCACTGTTTGCAATTATTTTCAAAGTTGACCCTTCTAGGGCTGGAAACCCATAAATGGTTACTTCGGCAAACAGTGAAGACACCGAGGAAATGCCGCATATATAATATTGCATTTCATCCGGTTCTGCACTGTGTGCTAAGACAAAATGGATCTTCAGAGAAGGCCACACAATTTTTGGGAGAAAATAACAACCTGTGAACCCTTTATATACACAATGGAACATCAGGACTTTATTGTATGTAGCTTTATGGAAAATTCCATTGGTCTGAAATGGGTTAATGAATATTCATATAAACAACTAGATGTCCAGCATCTCTGAGTAGTTAAGCTTGTACATTTAACCCTTAATGCACTAATAGATTCTTCCTTCTGGTTTGCTATAATAAACTTGGGATGGTCCATTGTATATATTTGGGGGTCACAGATTATAAATTCAAAAGAAAATTGGATTTCTTTCTGTGAAGATCATTTTTGTCTTAGAAAACAGTGTAGACACTGCTGAAATGCAGCATTTCATCTCGATTTTCCATTTTTATAAAAGTACATGTATGTATTAGGAGTCGTGAGTATACAAAGGGTTAAAGAATTAATATAGGCATATGTGGGCCTTCTCACGAGAACAACTGACTTTGTTGCATACAAATAATAAAGGCGCCGACCAGCCTGCACATCTGATCAGCACCTTTGCTATTAGCCCTTAAGGAAACTCTAAAACTTAACTTGTTATGCACAAAATTTTGATATTCAAGTTAGTCTCTGTAGCTGAGCAGGCTAAATTAACCATTACCTGATCGAAAATTCTGAAGACAGGTGAGCCATGACAACACCCATAAAAGTGTGTGCCGAGTAGACTTCGATCAGCCTGGGCATAAGCCCAGTCTGACCATCAGCCTGGGCATAAAGTCTGGTCAGAGTCTTTGCTATGCACTCCCTGGGTCACTATGGATTTTTCATGTAGACATTGAAGACTCTGACCAGACTGATCTAATGCCTAGGCTAATCTGAGTCTTCTCTTGATCCACAGCCATAATGTTGTTTTTCTTGCTTCATGGTCCATGATATAAGTTCCATTTTTACTTGAGCTGGCCCAAATACACCTGCTACCAGTTCAAAATAACATGTTAATGAGAATTGGTTTTCTTGAATAAAAAATGTGTTCTCAGTGACAACAGATGTTCCCTCACCATCCAAACCAAAATGTGATGATATTTCTTATGCGCTGATCCAGAAAGTTTTGTCAGAGGGGTCCATTTTTGACGTTTTTTGGGGGGTTTTTTTCTTGTTTTTTTTTTTGGGGGGGGGGGGGGGTTGATGAGGGGAGGGAGGATCCAAATACCACTATAAGTGGGCCATCATCGGCCTGCCAGCGAAACGCCATTTAAATGACGTTTCACTGGCATGCCGATGATGGCCCAACATTGGATGCTTCCTTGGTAGCTTTGTGATTTTTAGGGGATCCAGAGCAGTATTGTTAATGAACCCTATATTTTTGTGATTTTTCAGGAGGGGGGTCTGGACCCCACTGTCGCCACCTCTGTATCTGCACATGTTTCATCTAGCAGTTCAGGAGATTATGAGACAGTTTGACTTTAAGTTTGCAGTTTATGTGCATGTTATCTTAAAAATGTCACTAAAACCTAATCAGCTCATTATGCCCCAATGTTATATCCTTGTAAATTTGGTAAATTTTTTTCTGAGATATTGTGCACAGTCACACTAACTCAAATAGGGCTTACACCAATTAACAATATGTCCCTCCTGTTTGGTCGGGGGAGCGAGGGTGAGATGTATGGGGATTCTTTTTACATGTATACTAAAGATTATAAGAATCCATCATCAGTATGAGGGCGGGATAGAAAAATCCATCCCAAGAAACTTCAATTGGCATCACGAGGCTTGCTGAGTGATGGCAAACGGTGATCACTAGGGGCAGATTTTTCTCTCCCATCCTCACACCAATAATGGACTTTTTTTCTTGCTCACCACAAAATACCTCATCTTATATTGGAAAAACATTCCAAAAAGACTTCCAGAAAAATTTAATCCTGAATAAACTGAGATGCAACTTGGTGACATAATTTTCACTTTACAATGACGTTACAGGTTGACCTGCTGCCGACGTGCCGCTGTTCATTTTTTATCTTTCCCACGGGCTGGTACAGATATGTGAGATAGAATGATCTCACATGGTTAAAAAACGGAAAACCTGATCTGGTGTGCGAGAAACATGGAGTTGTCATCGTATTGGTACTTGATGATCTTTATTAAGTGAGTTTTATATGCCATTTGATCAGGATCCATCTTGGCTTACAATTGGAATGCTTTAATCATACAGGGTAATAATTGGTAAGGAGTGTAGTACATAAATATATTCAGCATGACAACATAGGTTTAGATAAACAAAATTTTTAGCATAAAATTGAAAATGTTTTCTTACCCATCAGTTTAAACATATGTTTTGGGTGCTCAAAAGAACCGTCTCATTGAGACGGTTCTTTTGAGTACCCACAACATATGTTTTGGTTGAGAAATAAGAAAATTAATTTTTTGGTCCTGATGACAAGGGTTAGTATTTTCACTGTCTTAATCATCCTTATTGGCTTACCATCTCTATTTTGAAGCCCAAAAACCAACATTTTGTACCGTATTACATCTTAATTTATTTGTGTGTTTTTTGTTTTCAGAGATATGCTCAACAGTCTCCTGAAGCGGGTGTCTGGGGAAATGGCCAGTACTCTATCGGGCTAAGACATAGAAGTCACACCGTCTCTGACAAGAATGACTCTAATTTATGTCCTAAATACCATAGGTTTAGATAAACAAAAATTTTGGGCGTATAAATTTTGAGTGTAAAAATGCTAATATTTTTTTTCCCATCAGTTTTAACATATGTTTGGTGTGCTTAAAACGAATGTCTAATTGAGACGGTTCTTTTGATTACCCACAACATATATTTTGCTTAAGAAATAAAAAAAACTTTTAATTACATGTATGCACCATTTTCTTCAGGCCTGAAATGGGCCGCAACGCGAGAAAACCAGTCTTCGGGGTTTCCGAGAAAGCAAGACTCAAACCAGCCTGCTCAGCTACAGAGACTAGCTAGAATTTGAAAATTCGCTCGTAGCTAGTCTAGATATGCTGCTTTCCAATAAGCGAATAACAAAGGCGCTTCTCAGACTGTGGAGGTCTGCGCCTTTGTTGTTCGCAAACCCCCAGAGACAGATTTTCATGCGTTGAGGCCCAAATACTAAATATTTTATCGCTATAGATAAGACAAAGGCAAGAATTTTTTTATTAGTTGATTTACAAACACTCCTACTGTAATTTTCCGGAAAGTAGAACTTTTGTTTTTAATTTCTAATTATTTTTTTTTTTATCCGCTAACTCTAAATATTATTTGTTTTGTTGCAAAAAATAATATTTTTTAGGTTCTGTCTGTGTAATTTTGAGAGTGACACTGTTAAAAAAAGTGATTATCCTATCCAGATTTTTATGAAAATGATGAAATATTTAAAGATTTAATACAGACTGTTGGTTCACCTTACTAGTTTTACTGTTCATTCTGGAGATATTAAAAAGAAAAAGCTCTAAAAAAAAATCTAATAAAAAAAATCTAAAAAAAAGGCTCTGAAAATGACCAGTAAACTCGTCATTTTCAAAGCTTTTTTTGGGTTTCATCCCCATCGATCCTAAATCTGAAAAAAAAATCCCGAAGATCAACTAATAAAAAAAATTCTGGCCATACCATGTAGGATCTAATAAACACACTGTGTGCATATCTTTTTCAAAATTCTTTATTGGATGACCCTCAGATATCCTCTTGAAAACAGTGTAGATCCTGATCAGCTGGCTTCTGTTGAAGCCAGCTGATCAGGATCCACATTGTTTTATCACACATATTGAGTAAAAATATCACCACTGAATTGACTTGAAATCAGAAATTCATATGGGCCTCAACGTGAAAAAACCTGTCTTCAGGGTGTTGCGAATAACACAGGCGCAGACCAGTCTGCGTATCCCCGCAGTCTGATAAGCCCCTTTGTTATTCACTTTTTGGAAAGTACCATATGTAAACTTGCAAGAGGTGAAATTTCAATTTTCTAGCTAGTCTCTGTAGCTGAGGAGACTGATTTGAAACTTGTTTTTCGGAAACCCCGAAGACAGGTTTTGTCACGTCAAGGTCCATATAGTGTTAACAACCCATATAGTACCAAATGCACGCTTATTTAATTGTGTGCACTTATCAGGTTGAATATGGTATCTTTACTAGAAATGGATACACCAGTTCAGTATGGATGCTTATTAGAGGAATTTGCACATATGTGATAAGTAATGAAATCTCATGTGCTGGCTCGCATCAAACCTGACCAATAGGTATTGAGATATTGTTCTGTCTGGATGGATGGATAGGAGGAAATTATGGTTAGTGCAAAAGCCATATCCCAACAACTTTGTCGGAAGAAAATGAACGAGCTTGTTTATTGTACATATCAAAGGGTCAAATTAAGAATTAAGAATTTCCAAATTAAGGTCACTCACTGCCCATAGCAATAACCGTAACTCAAAATCATCAAGGGAGGTAATACTTGGTAGCGTTCGATTATGACAAAGTGAGATTTTACGCAACTATGATATGTTTTCTACAGACAATAATGCCCGTAACACTGCACGTTGGTAATCTGAAAGTGATTGGTATCACATTAAAAATGCAAACAAAATTTTAAGTATAATGAACAACAAAAGTTGGCATTCTTTACGGATACTAAACGATGGACGCTCAGTTCTGTGAGAAGAAAAAATCAGTCAGTGTAATGGAACATGCATTTTACTAGGGAAATGTCAGTCGACTGTTCGCGGTTTTTTGATTGTCCACAACAACAATAGTGATATAACTACTTGTATATAGATCTATATATGATTTTCTGGTTTTATTTGACCTGCATTAAAAGTTCACCAAGACAGACTATCTCGTCACGTTCTCTAGCATCTACTTTGAACCTGACGTGCGCTAATGACGTCACTTGCTCTTATGACGTCATTATGCGTAAATGACAAGTATTGAACTTGACGTTGAGAGTCCCTCGCTTTAGTTTGCACCCTAAACAATTTGCTTAATGTAAAATGTGTTCCAATATTTAGCTACAAGGGCTATCTTGGGCTAAGGTTGACCCAAGTAAAGTCGTGAGTATAAATTGGGCCTCGACGCGAGAAAACCAGTCTTCGGGGGTTTGCAAAAAACACAGGCACAGACCAGCCTGCGCATCCACGCAGACTGACCAGCGCCTTTGTTTTTCGCTTTTTGGAAGGTATCATATCCAAACTTGCTACAAACGAAATTTCAACTTTCTAGCTAGTCTTTGTAGCTAAGCAGGCTGGTTTGAATCTCACTTTGTCGGAAATCCCGAAGACAGGTTTTCTCGCATCGCGGCCCAATTTTAGTAGGCCTACTCTAAATTTACTAAAGGTACGCAAGGAATTCTACCATCGGGGTCTGCAAACAACAAAGGCGCAGACCAGCTTGCGCATCCGTGCAGTCTGATCAGCGCCTTTGCTATTCACAAATTGAATAGAATCGTATTTAAACTTGCTCCAAGCGAGATTTCACTATTCTATCTAGTCTCTGTGGCTGAGAAGGCTGGCTTTGGTGTGATCTTATCGGACACCCTAAAGACAGGTTTTGTCGCATTGATGCTCATTTATATTCATGTAAATACGGACCCAATCCACAAACCTGGTTCATGTAATATGCACATAGAAAATGTCTAGCCCCTCTAGACTACTTGTGGCCAATTCCGCGCATGACCAACGCCGACGGGATCCGTACCAAAAATAATACCCCCTCCGCGACACTAAATACCCCCTTCAGTAGCGGGAAGGGACTGGGCATAAAAAGAACCTGTTCTTATAAATGCGGGTTGAACCAGAGCATAGGTAAGTTACAGGTACTCGGTGAGAGGGTTCTTTTGAGCACCTAAAACTAATATAAAAATAATGAGCCAAAAAATATTTGCTAATCTCCAAGTTTACTCTAGATTTGACATGATGTCCGTCAAGCGATATATATATCTCTAATAGAAATAAACCTCCTCTGGTCAAGTGTTAAGGTCTGGCCTTGCTTCGCGATCGGGCATTAGTATGGCGCCCGAGGCCGCAACTAAGATTTTTAAAAAAAAACATTTCAAATTCTTGGACGAGTACATGTAGTATATGCATAGAACAATTGAAGCGATGCATATTAAAACAGCACATTTTTCACCTAAATTAGACATGCAGAGTTACCCCGTGACCTTGAAAAACGGTAAATGTCCCCAAAACTTAACATATATATCCTAATGATGTATCTATGCAAATTTGGTCAAAATATATTGACTAGGTGTTCAGTCAAAATGCAGATATGTTTCTTTTTACCGCGGGTGGGGTATTTTGGTATTGAAAAGTCTTCTCATATATGCATATAAATGTTCCAAGTATTTTGAGTACATATAGTTTCATTTGGAAGATCACAGTGAGGTATTTCAATCAACAGTGTTTGGTTCGTAAGGTTTTAACATGCTTAGAAATAAGAAAAGCCTGCTCAGTTCATTATTTTGCAGTTTAGGGGGTAGGGATAATTATTTGGTAATATCTCACTAATTAGACGGTGAATTTTTTTAAAATTCTGTCATAGTGCATCTTATATAATGATCACTTTCCTAAAAAAAGATTAGAAATTTTTTTTTTTTAAAGTATGTTTAAATATTGAATTATCAGTCAGTAATTGCTGAAAATGAATGCATAAATATCGGTGAATGCTGGTTTGAAAGCGTGGTATGAAGAAAAATACTTGTATAGCTGCAAAAGAATGGTTTGATAAAAAGTTCTTAATTATTAATGGCTTCGCATGCTTGTTTGAAAGAACGATTATCAAATATAAAATTGAGTTACAGAAGATTTTACTTGTCTTAATGAGTTTCCAAAAAATTGCTTGAAAAAGCCAACATAGGCCATATAATGAAGAGCTGTAACTTTTGAACTGGACGGTAAATTTTCTTTATTTTGCGTTATTTTTCTTATAATATGATGTACTACAGTAGATCAAAAAATGAAAAAATTCTATTTTTTGGAAAAAAAATCGCCCAGGTGTGGGCAGTGACCTTAAGATGTACTTCATTCCCTGAAGATTGTGTTTGTCTAAATAAACAGTGCAAACCCTGATGAAATGTGGCATTACGCAGCACTATATCTCTGTCATCACTGTTTTCAAAATGACCTTTTGTTTTGTTTGTTTGATTTGATTCTTTATGTCCCAGTCAACAATCTTTCAGTTATGTTGGGGTTGAACCAGTACTAAGCAAGTATAAATGTGTCTTGCTCAAGGACACAACACAGTGACGCCCGTCTCGAAAATTACCTTTTAACAGGTATCCAGTATATATTAGGTTAATAAACACAATTTATTTTCTTGTCCATTGGTTTAAACATGTGTTCTGGTGCTTGAGATGGTTTTTTTGAGTACCCACAACATATCTTTTAGATGAGCAATAAGAAAATTCATTTCTTTTTAATTATGCGCTCTATCTGGAGGTCTGAAATCAGTCTGTGAGAACAATGTCTTCTAGAAATAAAATTGTAACAGTACAGTAGTTGTGTTTTATTTTTCTTTTGGGATTCAATATGTCGATCATACACAGCAATAATGCAATATACTTAGTACATTTTATACACTAGCAGTACCTTAATTAAGTTTTTGAGCAATTGGGTATGTTACTCACTCCTTTTTCATTCATTTGGGTATTTCAAATTTTAATTGGGTATTCAAAATTTCTAAGACATGCTTATTTGCGCATTTTGCTTGTTTCAATTGGGTATTTTCGTAGATTTTACAGTTTTGGACAAGCTACTTTCAGTTTCGATTTCAGGGATGTCTATTCTCGTTGAAAATTTGGAATACAATTCTGAATCCTGGTCTGACACACTTATAAAGCAGTTTCAAACAGTATCAACATTACCTGAACGAAAACAAACTTAAATAACGGTTATTCTGCTGCTTTGCTGCACAAAATTAGCCTTATTTCACCGTCACTTCCACTTGGCAGCCATTTTGGACAAACACCATGCTATCACTCGATTAAAACCAGTCAGTCCTTGAGCAAGACACATTTATGCTAGCTTAGTACTGGTTCAACCCAGGAAGATCCATCCCTGTTAAACTGAAAGATTGTTGATGGGACGTAAAGAATCAAATCAAACAAACAAACAAAACCAGTCAGTTGACTGTGTTCTTTTAGCCACTCTGAACTAAAACCGAACCGCCAACAGTGCAAACTCCCCAATAGTGCCAAACATACTTCCAGTGGATCTTGTACTGGAAAATTGGGGAGTTTACCGACAACAAAGTGATAAAAGACAGTATGCATCGCTATTTAATCACATTGCATATTCGGAATTTCTTTTGTGTTTTGTTACGCTACCGATTAAGTTCTAATTGCTTTTTGGTATAACTAATTTAGGTAAATACGCAAATACGCTTACTAAATAAGGTACTGCGCTAGGTGCTGGTGTAAAACATGGTGGTGCAATTGGTAGACAAGACTTTAGACCAAAAGGACTTGGAACAATCTACACAGTCTACTGGCATCATGTGAAGTGATCTTATCATCATGAGCAAGTTACTAACCTACACCTCACTTAGATATAGTCTTCATTGTTCATAGAAGCTGTTTATCCTTGGCACAAAAAAGGAGGCTTAATAGCTTTCCTTGCTAGCTGTCACACTATCCTGTGCTGAGGGTGTCGAAGTAAAAATTAAGGATCCTCCTTCGACTCACTCATCAAATCAATGCTGTCAAATGTGATATGATTGAAGGTCTAACAAGGTTCATACAGGCAAGTTTGTGTAAAATTCAAGGACTTCTAAAAGGCTTTCCTACTGTTTTTAAGGACTGAAAACTTATGAAAAATACTGATTTACATGTTAAAATTCTATTTTTGAATGCTAGACTACATTACTACAGATATAAATTTTATAAAATTAGTATAAAATTGTAGTGCCTTTATTTGGTGCAGCATATGCTGTACCAAATAAAGGCACCACAATTTTATACCGATTTAGGTCACCAAAGACAGTGTTGAATACTTGACTTGACTTTTTACAGTTATAATGACGGTGTGCCGCAGCCCCAGCATGTTGAATACTCCTGTATATGTTAAAATTCAAGGACTTTTCAAGGCCTTTGAGTGTTTTTCATGTACTTTTCAAGGCAAATTTAATTTTCAAGGACTTTTCAAGACAGTCCTGTATATTCAAGCACTTTTCAAGCCTGTGCGAACCCTGTCTAACTAAATTTAGAATATTTTGAATTTGCCAAAAAATGCATTTTCTTTTTAGTAGCCTTTGCACTGTATTTTGGGGCTCCAAGGGATGCACATTTTTTCAAAGGGGGTCCCAGACAGTCTTGGGTGCCTGGTTCTCAATATCCTGCTTCAGGGAAAACCATGTAATCTTAATCTTCTACATATCACAGCTCTGCTATTTCCCCGCCTTCTTTGGGGCTCAATTCTCAATTTTGAGATCTTTTTGTCACTCCTAAAATAGTAAGTTTCATCCATCGAACCCACTGTCACAATTATCCATGTCAGGATCATCTTCAACTTCCTGAAAGATAAACAAGTTTAGATGAACAAAAGGTTTGAGCATTAAATTGTAAATATTTTCTTGCCCACCAGTTTTAACATATGTTTTAGGTGCTCAAAAGAACCGTCTTACTGAGACGGTTCTTTTGAGTACCCACAACATATGTTTTAGTTGAGAAATAAGAAAATTAATGTTTTGGTACAAGACCTGTCTCATGCTCTATGTCCCAGTCAACAATTTTTCAGTCATGACAGGACAATTTCCTGTCTTCCTTGGTTGAACCAGTCCTAAGCAGCAGATAAAATGTCTTGCTCAATGACACAGCACAGTGATTCTGGGGGCAGTGAGTCTTAAACTAGCAATCCTTGAACCACAAGTCCTACACTCTACCAACTGAGCCACCGCACTCTGCATATTATGATCTGGCCCCGAAGTTATAAAATTTTTTCATACTCAACTCAACTGAGCACGAAATTTCAAATGCCCATAAAAACTAAAATACCGACAAATAAAGAAGTTTCTTGTTTAATGTTTCTCAGATGTTGTATTTATCATGCTAATAAATGTTAAAATGCAAACAATTATTATAAGCAGGATAAATTTTGTGCTCAGCTTAGTTGGGTATGAAAAAGGGTTAACATCGGGGCGAGGTCTTTAAATAAGAGAGAGTAACTAAAAATTAGTTTTCTTAACATATGTTGTGGGTACTTAAAAGAACTGTCTCTATGAGGCGGTTCTTTTGAGAACCCAAAACAAATGTTAAACTAAATGAATAAGAAAATAAATACAATATTACAGTCTGCTCCATGGAGTCACCCACCTGGTAGGGTTAAGGTCACAACTATCATGCCACCAGCACAATCGGGAAAGTCCGGCACAATTTGTAAATCGAATCAAGCCACAGGTGTACGTAAGGTGCATTACGCGTAGTACTATGTACAAAAAGGCTCCATTTTGTTAGCCGGAACTGACGTAAGGAAAATTAGTTATGTAGCATGTGGGTCCTTTCCCATTAAAATCCATTTTTCTGATTACCCGAAAAGTTTAATCAGCAAAATAAATGAAGTTTATGTATTTTTCAATAAAATATTGCCATAGTGATATTTTGATTGAAAAAACATAAAACTTAATATATAACCGTTTGTTTTGCTGCAATCAGACTTGTTATTGTGTTGGCATGGTTTATGTGATGTCAATGTCACGTTATGAAACATCAGCGTCACATTATCAAAGTAAATCCTCGATGTACATCCGATGTCTGATTCCAAAGAATTGGCCGAGACAGTTCCAATTGGCCCCTCAACCTTGGTGAACATAATCTGAAGATTAAAAAAAAAACAAGCAAAAACATAAATGAGCCAGTACATGCTTGGATCCCACACCTATATGTCCAAATAGACAAATAAAAAGCTAAAAATTGATTTTTTTCTTATCCATCAATTTTAACGTAGTCCATGTCAGAGCAGCTTTTGAGAACCAGGAAGCGCTTTGAAGCCACTTCCTGTGACTATATATAGCATGAGTGGTTCCTGTTTGAGCATCAATGGATTCTCAACCACAGTGTCCAAACTTCGAACCAGTACATGCTTGGATGCCACACCTATAAGTCAAGATAGATAAAAAAATTTAGCTTAAAATATTTTTTTCTTCTTATCCATCAATTTTAACATAGTCCATGTCAGAGCGGCTCTTGAGAACCATGAACCTCTTTTTGAAGCCGCTTCCCGTCACTGTATATAGCATGAGTGGTTCCTGTTTCAGCATCAATGGATTATTAGCCAGAGTGTCCAAACTTCAAACTTTAGTGAGTTTCATAAATTTCATATACTGAAGGACTGTAGAAACACACTTACTATATATTCACTGTCTCTTCCACATGGTTGATTTGAGGATGTTTTCTTTATCACTTTTTATCCGTGTACACAATGGACCATGATTTGATTATTCCTGTTCTTTAGGATATAAACAACCAATTACCGTAAGTCAAAACAATAATGACGTCACCTAGACGAAATGAACTTTACCAAAGGCCTAAAACTTCATGATTTGATTTTGTCTTTCCTTGTGCTTTCGAGAACAACATCGGTTCGAAAGCTTTTTTGTGCTCATTATGGAAGGTATTGATACCCTGTGACTTTAAATTTGGAATGTCTCATAATAATCGCAAAGTCACGGCAACCATAAGTCACAGCATTTCGATTTTCTTATTGAATGCAAGCTAAATTAACGGGACTTGTCAAGTCAATTTTATTTTTCACATAATTAAAATATTACATTTAGACAATAAATTAGCAGGTGGTGCATTTCTAAAGTCCTTCAGTATATAAAATGACCACTCCTGTAAGATTCTGTTTAACTTATGAACATCTTAACATAATGATTCTTTTTATTTAATCAGAAGATAATTTTTTTTCCCGTGGTTCTTGGTCCTCTTCATATTATAGACATGTATCTATCTGTAGTAAAACATCTTATTAACTGACCGCCTATATACGGAGTAATTGTATATTTTTTCCTATGCCATGAGTCAGTGAACTATTGCCCAGGCAATAGCTTTGGATATTGACTGGGACTATACCATGGCCTGGTTTCCCGCTTTGCTGCTAATAACACGAAGGCCCTCATCGACTTGTGCAACACGTATGGTTCGTTTACGCCAGGAGACGATATGTTGCAATGGCGGATATGAGGCATGGTTTGGCACCTCGCAACACCCATTATTTCGTTGTTTACGGTCAGAACCATAAAGTGTGGGTACTCATTTTCTTAGCTAAAACAAGCGGAACACTTTGAGACCAAATTTGAGCAGATAAGATGAAATTTTCTGTTTTACAACAAAACTGCATCGTCTACAGCAACTCCATTCAAGGAATGCTGCTATGAATGTCATCAAATGGGTTGGGTAATAAAACAGTTATTTCATGCCTGTTTGTAGAATAGTCAAAACTATTACCCTTAGGTGCCGTGGATGACCTGATCCACTATTGCACGAGGCCAATAACTGTATAATTTATACTGTCCTCATCTGTCTGATCTAGAGGTAAAAACCTCACTAGACTGTAGTCATCTTTAGAAAATAAATGTGTTCATATTTTCTTACCCATCAGTTTAAACATTTGTTTTGGGTGCTCAAAAGAAAGGTCTCATTGAGCCGGTTCTTTTGAGTACCCACAATATATGTATGGGTTGAGAAATAGAATCTAGATTTTTGTGATTGATACATGTTATAGCTGATAAGCAGGCCTCCAGATAAGAGTGTGTATTTGAGACGGTTCTTTCAAGCACGCAAAACACATGTTTAAACTGATGGATAAGGAAATAATTACAAATTTACGCTTAAAGATTTTTTGCCAATCTGGACCATTTTCTTTTTGTTTGCTTTGATTCTTTATGTCCTATCAACAATCTTTCAGTTAAACAGGGACGGGTCTTCCTGGGTTGAACCAGTACTGAACTAGGATAAATGTGTCTTGCTCAAGGACCCCAACGTAGTGACGACGGTGGGGCTCGAACCCGCGGCCCCTCGGTCTCAAGTCAAGCACTCTTCCACTGAGCCAATGCGCTCCCATCCAATCTGGACAAATATGAAAAGGTAAGCTACCCTCATTTCCCGTGGTTCCTGGTCCTCTCCGTACTGTAGACATGTATCTATCTGTAGTAAGACATCATTTATACTGTCCTCATCTGTCTGATCTAGAGGTAAAAACTTCACCAGACTGTAGTCATCAACCTGCAACAAATGAGATTGTTATATGACTGGAGAGAATCCTGTCTCCTGATTGGCCCAATTAGTCTTCATAAATCTCTATGTCTACCTGGAAACTGGTCTGAACCGGTCCACAAGTTAATATTGCATGAAAACCAGCTTGAACTAGTTTCCAGAAGTTAATATTTTTGACACTTCTGCAATATTACCCTCTAGAGAGCTAAAAATAGCATGATGAGTGAGAAACTAGCATGTGCTGCATGAAATTGACATGATTTACTGTTTCACCTTCCAACAGGTAAATTAAAGACTTTCATGAATTTTTACAACAGTTTTGTTTTGTTTTCTTGGCTTATTTATCTTTGTTTGAATAAACAAACTGTAAAAACAGTTTTATGATAACATTTTATATTCCCCATTTAATAAGAGAATTATTATACATTTGAAATTGCAAAATACTAAATTATAATATTTTTATAAAAGTTGCTAAAACTTGTGAGAAAGTCCTTAGATGTCTTTAACAACAAAAGTGAAAGTAGCAAAATTTTCATTCTTAAATGAAAAGTCATATAACAAAACAGTTATTGACTTAAATTTCGGTAGACATAAGGATTTATCTACCCTTAAAAGTGATATTCACCTCGGCCTAGCGGCCTCGGTGAATTATCACTTTTTTGGGTAGATAAATCCTTATGTCTACCTCATTGAAGTCAATAATTGTATACTAGCGCATGAAATTTTGGTACTTATCGCATTGGTGAGCAGTGAGGACTCAGATGAGCCTGCACATCCATGCAGTCTCTTCAGAGCCTTCACTGCTCATACACCAGGGTTCATACAGGCAAGTTTGACTAAAATTCAAGGACTTCTTAAGACTACCCTACAGTTTTCAAGGACTAAAAAATTATGAAAAATCCTGATTTAAGTGTTAAAATTCTACTTTAGAAATGCTAGACTGAGATAATGGAGAAATTAGTACTAGAAAATTAGTATAGAATTGTTGTGCCTTTATTTGGTACAGCATTTGCTTCACCAAATAAAAGCACAACAGTTTTATTCTGATTTATATCTCTTTCAACAGTGTTAATTCCTACAGAAAATAGAAGAGCCCAAGGACTTTCCAAGGCCTTTGCATGATTTTCCAGTACTTTTCAAGGCATATGCAATAAGTATGAAAACTTTACTAGACAGTCATCATCAACATACATTAAATTGCGATATATACTTGGTCTATAAATCTTGGCATTTTCCCACTTGCAAAACTTACAACAAATATTGTTTTGAGAAAGAATTCGATTTTTAATAGCCGCCATGGTGACCTTAATGGATGTTATTACAAAAATAGTGAGTATGATCAGGAAAATGCAGACAAACCTGTGGCACCACGAGGAAGAACCACACAACAATCACCAGACAGAAGGAAGACAACCTAAGCAAAATCTTCCACATCAAGATGATTGCAAAACTAGGGTGGACATAAAGTAGTGCATAAAAAACAGAACAATTACAGAATCCCACAATGGGAGTAACGATCAACAATGAATCAACAAACATCAGAACCACCCCCTAAAACCTGCTCAAGACCCTGATGGTTGGCACCAAATTTGAAGCTGATTTGAAAATTGGCCTCGTGATACAAAGACCTTGATGAGGTACCTTAATGAACCAAAATATTGGCGACTAGACAAAAGGCTAAGTGGGGGGTTGTTTATCTACTACCAACCTGCGCTACTCATGGGTGAAAGTGTTCTGGATTAATCTTGAAATCTGGACTTTGAGTCTCAAAACACTGAATAAGGAAGATTATTATAGCTTCTCTGATTTATTTTCAGCTCATTAAAAGACATTTGACCAGTCAACATTGAAATTTTACTGTATTGTGGCATAATACAAGTTTTAAGTTTTGAAATTCTTAAGTTCAGGACTTTGGAAATTTTGAACTTTCACTCATGTCTACTCCTATTTAACTCTTTGTATTCTGATGGGTTCTTCGACCTGATATAACATACTTTACTTGGGAGAGTTCATTGTATATAGGGGGGGGTCACAGGCTATAATTTCCAACTAAAATTGAATTTCTTTCTCTGAAGAATGTTTAAGTCTTAGCAAACAGTGTAGTCCCTGATGAAATGCTGCATAATGCAGCATTTCATCTGGGGCTTCACTGTTTGCCAAAGTACCCTTTAGGTGTTTCCAGTATACAAAGGGCTAAAAAGACCCAAGCATGTTGAGATAGTTCTGTGTACCGCCCCTGCACGTTAATAAAAAAAACCTGACGATGATGAAGACCATTATCTAAAGGTCTGGCCCCAGGTTATAAAATTCATGAAATTATAAATTTCAACTGCTCATAAAAACTAAAATACTGACAAATGAAGAAATTTCATGCTTTAAGTCTCTCAGATGTATTTATCCTGCTCAAAAATGTTAAAATGTCAACAATTGTTGGCATTTTAACATGTATAACCAGGAAATGATGTTGTATTTATCCTGCTCATAAATGTTAAAATGTCAACAATTGTTGGCAGTTTAACATGTATAACCAGGAAATGATGTTGTATTTATCCTGCTCATAAATTTTAAAATGCCAACAATAAAGGAATAATTTCGTGCTCAGCTGAGTTGAGCACGGAAAAAGTTTTATAACCTCGGGGCCTGGTTACTGATATTCTGATACTTACCATTTGAGCAATAGAAGAATTTAGCTTTTTGAACTTTTTACTAAATTTGCTGTCTTCAAATTCTTCATACAGCAAATTTTGTAGGTCCGGCTCTAAATATCTGGAAAACAAGACAATATTCTATCATTTTGTAGGCCTGACTCTTAACTCTTACCTTGATGAACCTGGTTAAACCTTGATATTATTCCATTTTGAAAACATTGTAAATCCAGATCAGCTGGCTTCTCAGAAGCCAGCTGATCAGGATCAACACTGATTTTCTCGAGTTCATTCTGTCTGTGACTTCAAAATTCAATAAAATTCAACGACTTGTCAGTTACCTCTAGCCCTGCTATGGACCTCATGGTTTGGTTTTTAGAAGAAGATTTTTTAAAGTTTTCCCCATCATAAGACTTTGGAAGCTAATGACCCCCGTGGCATGAACAATTTTGATCCCCGGGGCATGGTTGGCAAGATTTATGTAGGAGTACTCTACACATTGCTATATATACTGAGGCAAAAAAGTTTAGTAATTAGTTATAATGGTTTTTCCCATAGGCGATCTTTTAAGTATTAGATCTTTTTTATTAGCAAGTGCACAAACATGTCAATTGTTTGAAAATGATCTAATGTCTACCCTCAAAAGGTCAAAAGAAACAATTCCCATTTCATAGCGAGAATTTAATCTGCTCGAACATTTTACTTTCAAACGCTATTCAATTGAAAGGGAGGTAATTTGAAATAATACGATTTTCAACTAAAAACTGTACAAAAATGGTGAACAAAACTTTCAGTTTTAAACTGTTTTTCACTTTTCGGCTTTTCGATCTAAGCATTTGATAGAAAAATGAAATTTTTAGCAGAAAAATGAAATTTTTAGCAGAAAAATATTCGCCCCATTGGCAGATGAGCTGTTTTAGTAAGGGGACTTAAATCTCACTTACATTATGTGAAAATGTCAACCAGTTAATTTCATTGTACTCTTAAACGTTTGTCAACATATATTTTTGATATTATGAAATTATAAATCATATTTCTTCTAAACTGTGAATCCCCAAAGTTAATAAATAAATATTGCTAAACTTTTTTCCCTCAGTATATAAACTGTGAGCCTCAAGGACTTAGAGAAGATAGTTTTTGTTTTGTTTTTCCCCATTGTCCATGGAAGCTATTGATCCCTAGGGCTTGGCCAATTTGGACTCCATGGAAATAGTTGGACTTATGTAGGATCTACTAGACATGGCTATATAATAAATATATAAGTTGTGGCCTTCATCTTTTTTAAGTTTTCCCCCATTGTAAGTTTATGGGAGCTACTGATTCCTGAGTCATGGCCAGTTTGAACCCCAGGGGCTTAATTGACAGGATTTATGTAAGGGACCACTAGAAATTGCTACATATTAAATATATTAGCTGTGTGCCTCATGTTTTCAGAAAACAATTTTTTTTTTTTTTAAATTTTCCCATTATAAGCCTATAGGAGCTTTATGTTGCCATGGCAACCAGATGTCCAAATTCAAATCCAATGAGTCTTTATTGAGACAAAAAACCTTCAGCAGCCTTTCATCCTACCTGATAATGCTTTTCATAAAATTTTATCACAACTGACCAACTGACTTTAAAGATATACTTCAGGCATTTAGTTAAGTGTGTGTAACAGGAAAATAATTTTCTTATTTTTCGACCAAAATATATGTTGTGGGTACTCAAAAGAACCTTCTCAATGAGACGGTTCTTTTGAACACCCAGAACATATGCTAAAAAATATGAGAAAAATAAATATTTATAATTCTACACAGAAATATTTTGTTTATCTAAACCTGTGTACTTCTTTGAAAATGTGGACGAACGGACCATTGGCATCAGTTGAGCTCAATGTCCAGTAAGGTGAGGATTCAACCTGTGTCTTGCTGAACTTTAATGTACAATAAAATCTGTGTTAAACGGCCACTCAAAAATAGGCAAAACAAAGATTAAAATGACAAATGGTAGCTAAATGAAGGTCAAAAGTATTGCAGAATGCTCCCTTTGGAGCATTCTGCAATACTTTTAACCTGCATTAAGCGATAATTGGTCTTGAAAACCAATTTTCAGGCTTTTGAAAGTGGCCATTTTACACAGGTTTTACTGTACACCATTTATTAACTCTTTGAACGCTTGGTATTTTTTCATGCTTTTGTTGTCACCTACTCTGACTGAATAGACCATGATTTTGCTTAAAATTTATCACACATGTTGGTCTCCTTGGTCTTTTTGAGAGTGACCGTTTTACACAGGCTTTACTGTATTCTATATAAAAACACAGTTTTGATTCAGATCAGCTGGCTTCTGAAGAAACCATCTAATCAGGCACTGTTTTTCATGTTGCCTCAGAATCCACTGTATTAAATGGAATCAATGAACTGGCAGGAAAACAGAATTGAATGTGCCCTATTGATATTATCAAGCACGAGAAGGTTTTATATGTACACATTATCATAATAGTAACTTGATCTGGCGTACTGTATCACGTCGAGTGGATGAGGTCATACCATCGGATCACCGAGACGCGAAATTGAGGGTGATCCAATAGTATGGCCTCATCCACGAGACGTGATACTGTACGCCAGATCAAGTTACTTTAATAATAACATGTTAATTATATACCTTTTTTTTAGATTATTTTGATTTTATAAATTGTCTTAGTCTTTAATCCAGAAAAATTGCGGGAATGTTTGTCATTATGTTTTGTCACGTCATATTCAAGTCATATAATATGACGTTACGTCATCATGTTTTTCGTCTCTGGTTCCATGCTTAAAATTTACTTTACGTAATGTCGCCACAAAAGCAGGTAACCAACGTTAGCCTCGATTTAAAGGATAGTGATATGGATTCAGAAAACCTCAGTTCGTTGATCCGGCTTTCTGTATCAGATGGCCAGAAAACAGACAGTTCTAATGTCGTATCATTTGTAGGTATATAATAAACCTGGAAACCAGACAAAACAGTTGTAAAGGTAAAGTCGTCAGTAACTTAAAGTAAACATATTTTGTGGATACTCAAGGATTTTCCTAAGCCTGATTCGGGGCCGAATATTGGCCCCTTCCCAATTAAAAATGAGCAGAAACTTCCCAAAATAGTGTTTATCATTCCACATTTCTTAGTTCTACATTTTGGTGGAAATTTCATGAAAATCCGAACAAAAATAGCAAAGTTACAGATCCATGAAAATTTGCATAAAAATGTGAATGAAAACATGTTTTCATTCACATTTTTATGCAAATTTTCATGAGTTTGATGAATAGCAATCAAAGCAACAAATATGTTACAGCTTTATACTGCTAATTTCAATATTTAAAATGGCGGTCCAGGAGGTTGACTGTTGAGTCTCATACCTAGGTCAAGATATAGAGGATCTTACATGAGTGATCATTGGCGAGTTTAATAAATTTAATATGAAATGATCACAAGTGTAAGATGTTGTTTATCATAATATGACTTTTAAAATGCGATTTTAACAACTTCAACGCTTGTTCATTTCAATGAAAAGTTGCATTGCTGTCACAGACATTTTTATGACATTCCCACCAAAAGTGTTATGTAACATGTGGTTATAACATTATTTATGACATGACGATATCCACTCAAGCCTTCAAAAATTGTTTATTTCAATGAAAAGTTGCATTGTTGTCATGCATGTAGTCATTACATTACTTGTTCCCTCCGAAAGTGTTATGTAACATGTGGCCATAACATAATTTACGACATGACGTTATCCACTCAATAACAGTAAAGTCATGTGATAAAAACAATTCTTTTGAGCTTAAAATTGTTTTAACCCTTAATGCGCCAATCCCAACAAAAGCCGTCTGCTTTTCTCGTCTGCTGAAATATTTAAGAAGCCTATATGGCTAACAGTGTGGACCCAGATCAGACTGCTCCTATAGGAGCAGTCTGTTCTGGGTCCACACTGTCTGCTTCTATACTTAATTCCTCAGTAATGTTAGGCAATTATTTGCAGCAGAATTCATTTTTTTCTTGGTCCTTTAAGGGTTAACATATGTTTTGGGCTTTAAACCTCATGAACAGGCTCATTTTACCTTTCAAGATTTTTCTTATCCTTCTTACTCAACAGATCTAACTTTGTCATCACATTCACGTGAGGTGTTTCCAGATTCACCATGGTGGAGAGGGCTGTCAGAACTCCCGATACAAACTTGGACGCTTCTATCAGGAACTGAGAATCTATGAGAAAGATGCTGCATACTCGGAAGTTCCAGTTCTGTAACGTGTCCACCAACTGTTTCATTACTGGGATATGGGTGTACAGCTCTATTTGTCCTGAAAATGAAGACAATAATGGTTATCTCCTTTGATCATACTCATAAATTTATCCCATAGGTCCAGATGTGCGAACCTTTTGGAGAGCACAATTGTGGTAATTTTCTTGTCCATCAGTAAGAACATAAAGTTGTAGTTGCTCATAAGAACTGTCTCTATCAGATGGTTCTGAGTACACACAATCTATGTTTTGATTGAGAAATAAGAAAATTAATATTTAATTATATCCCTCATCTGGTGATCTGGGTCCTCACATTTATTGTCTTTGGAACATGTATTAAGTAGGGTGTAAAATATTGTAACATCAGAGTATGATCAGACTATTTCATTGAGTCTGTTCATGAGAATAAATAGAAAGTGCAGCAAATCTCTGATCCCCTAGCACAGGTCGTAAGTTCTAAGGGCAATTTTTTACCTTCCACTGCTATCATACTTTTTTACTAAGGATGGCATATTTAAGTATAACATACAATATAATTTGTACCAGCAAGATAATATCTGTCTTGAACATGCACGGATCCAGAAAGTTTTGTCAGAGGGGGTCCAACTCTGACATTTTTGTTGTTGTTTTATGAGAAGAGAGAGAATCCAAATACCACTAAAATAGGGCCATCATCTGCCTGCCAGCTAAACGCTATTTCAAAAGGAATTTTGCTGCCATGTCCATGATGGCCCAACATTGAATCCTGGCTTGGTACTTTGTAGTTTTTCAGGTGATCCGGACCAGTAGTTTTAAGAAACCCTATATTTTT
This sequence comes from Loripinus fragilis, assembly GCA_964019695.1. Lineage (NCBI taxonomy): Eukaryota > Metazoa > Mollusca > Bivalvia > Lucinida > Lucinidae > Loripinus > Loripinus fragilis. The sequence continues at coordinate 112,841,728 of OZ026515.1, forward strand.
GTATGTTTGTGATTTTCCAGGGTGGGGGTCAGGACCCCCTGTCTCCCCTCTGGATCCCCGCATGATGTATTGCCAAAAACAAGATATATAGCATACCAATTTTAACAAAATGAATTCAGATCAGTCAGCTTCTAAAGCTGGCTGCTCAGGACCTACACTATTTGTCATGCAGCTTATCAATACTTTGAAACAAATTATTTAAACAGTACTGTCTACTTATCTGAATTTTAAGGTGATATATATCCGATAGGGCCAGTTAAGGAAAAGAATTTTGCATAAAATTGCAATTATTTTCTTAACCGTCAGCTTAAACAATCATGTGTTTTGGGTGCTCAAAAGAACCGTCTCATCAAGACCGTTCTTTCGAGTACCCACAATTCATATATTTTGGTTGAGAAGTAATTTTCAGTTACACACTCTTATCTGGGGGCCTGTATCCTCATGCTTTAGTGATTGTGTTGAAATACTGTCACTGTCAAGCCATTTTCATTTTTCCTCAAAATCAGTCGAAAGACAAATAGGTAGGGTAAAGTCGGGTATATTCGGACAGACTGCTAAATTAGGACAGCCACCTTGCTTGTTTCATAGTTCATTTATTGTAATAAAAAAATAAATCAACAAAGCAAACTCTGCCGTCTCATCTGGATTTCCACTGTTTGCAAATGTGTGTCCGAATTAACATGATGTCCGAATTTACCCTAAGTGAAATTTCAGTGAGTCACATAAATTTACAGATATGAGTGACTCTTGACACAGAGTGAAATATAAGTGTAAATTTTAAAATTTTGGCTTTTTTGTTGAATATAGTAAGTTAGCAAGCCGTAAATTTTATCCCTGCTTTTAACACTTAGATGATAGATCACAGGTCTCCAAAACAAAAATTTTGGACTTAAAATTGTGAATATTTTCTTCCCCATCAGTTTTAAGTCAGTTTACAGTGTAGGAAAGTCAGAAAATTGAACAAAATTTGTTCAGGCAACTTGTACTCCTTTTCCCCGGAGTCAATTGTGGAACACATTCTTGCTAGCAGACTAAGTGATAAGGTTTCCATTTTCTCCCAGTATTTTCAAGATTGTATATACTGACCATTTGAAAGCACATTTGTCTTAAACAACAATGTATGTTTTTTTATTTATTTGTTTTATTGTCAATATATCTGGATCAGATAAGTGTTGCATACAAAGCAATTGTTATCAGAAGAAATAGAACATATTTTTTTCATGCAACTGACCATTGCATACATTCTTACTTTTTTCTAGTGTCCTTCTTACAAAGAACTATAAACTGATTTGACCAGCACTGATTTTTTTTCTCTGTGGTCTAAACTAATTTACAGCAGGAACCAATTTCAAGGTGAAAAGTTAATGCTCAGAAAAAGAGCAACCAGAATTTCAACCTATTTGAGGTATTCGGCATTATATTCTAGACTGTATAATGGCTATTCATAGCTTATGTTATACTGTCTGTATTTCCCGACTATATAAATAAATTTTGTATTGAATTGTAGTTTTAACATTTGTTTTGGTTGTAGTGATCAAAAGAACTGTCTCATTGAGACGGTTCTTTTGAGTTCCCACAACATATGTTTTGGTTGAGAAATAAGAAAATTATTTTTGATTACATACTCTTAGCTAAATGCCTGTAGATGTGTACATACCTGGGCAATCAAACAAAATATAATCATCCTCGATATCATCTAACTGTTCTTGTAACCAATCAAAATTCTGTGAGAGATACCTGAAAAACAAAAAAATAGAGGATCTTACATGAGTATGTATGTATAACAGTATTAAATTTATTAAACAACTTGAGGAATAGAGATCAAATGTGAGGCTCTACTGAGCATTTCATCACTTTTTGCAGTGTTTATCAATAATAATATAATATTCAATAATACAGGAGCACAAATGTTAGATTCTATCTATCATACACTGAAGGACTTTAAAAACGCAAAAATCAAAATTCGTAATATTTATTAACTTTTAAGTATCAATTTTATTGACATTTGGCAAAAATGAGCATCAATATGTCAGCAATACATGTTTTAAATTCTATGCCAAAATAATAAATGATGTTAGAGCAACAGTCTATCAAATAGCAATACCCTCAGATTCTGAAGTTGCAATTTGAAATATGTATAGAAATTAGACACGATTTTAAGTTATTGTGAGAAATATTTTTTATTAAAAATCAGAAACAAATTACCCTTGGAGCCCTACTATAAGTCTGGCACTGACAGTAGCCAGCTGGGACAGATATTGTTGATGTAAATATCGTCGATACACAATCAACGTAAGTTGCTGTCTTAATGCCGGTCGCCATTCTTGGTTGACCAGACCTGTGTCAATCTTTAACTGTCCCAGTAGCCTGGTAAGGATCTCTGAGATGCTATATAGTTGACGGATGGCTATTATTATATCTGGCAACGCCAGAAACAAGCATTCCAGCTTTAAATATTCCAATTACGCCAGATCATTCATGTTCAGACAAACGTGGCATGAATAATAAAGCTATAAAACTAAAGCTGCTGTGTTTTTATACATGTATACTTACATGCATCATGTTAAATGATAAAATATTTTGCTACATTTATTCGTGGGGACGCCACATGCAAAACATAGTAAACCAGTATTGCGTAGCTGGTGGTGGCCTGTGTCTTTAAATCACCGGCATTGGGTACAGATAGAAGTAGGGTGTCGTTACCATCCATATTCATCTGTAAAAATAGGCTAAAACGTAATGGATACAAAAAATATTAATTTTCATTTTTTGCGTTTTTAAAGTCCTTCAGTGTATGACGCTAAAATTCCTTTGAAATAAAGTTTTTGGCGTGAAAAAGAAAAGGTTTGTCCATGTATTAAGCATCCTCAACATATGTTTTGGTTAGGAAAAAATCAAAATTAATCTTATATTATGCACTCTTATCTAGAGGCCTGAAGAGTCATTGTTGATACCTGTAGTGTATGTTGTGAAATAGAACAGTTCACCTACAATTAACATAAAGGATCTTACATGAGTGCTCATGTTTATTGAATTTATTATATGAGTTGGGGAAAAGAGATAAAATGCGAGGCTTGACGATCATTTTTATCTCTTTTCAACAACGAGTTTAATAAATTCAATAATACAAGATTCTATTTATCATATGACATTAAGATTAAACGTCTCATTTCTGCCGTAAATTGTCATAATTTTGTCATTATGTACACGACGTTGTCATGGAAGTCACAATGTTTTCCCAAAAATCTGTAAACCACTATTGGATTATCGATTTTATTGCATGCGGTAATTTCACTCCCAGATGCGATGTCATATGGTAAAATATAATACAACCTAATAAGCTCAATATGCACATATGTTTTTTCACAATTCTAGACCTCCAATAGAAGACAGTGTAGATCCAGATCAGCTGGCTACATCAGAAGCCAGCTGATCAGGATCAACAGTTTTTCATCCACATGATGATTCCATATTGATTATGAAATTGCACCACCATATTGACTGAAAGCAAGTTCATTTAAGAAATAAATCCAATTTTTGGAATGTTCATGGAATCATGAATACGGTAAATATTCTAAAATTACGAACACTAAAAAATAATTATTTTTTCCGCTGTTCGTAATTTTAGAAATTACGTTTCAGAAAAAGTGCTAGTGTTCGTAATTTTAGAATGTTGTCTTTATCATGAGCAAAATCGGTACATGCATGTAAAAATGTGGTAGAAACGTGTTGAAAACACGGCGATATGATTCTGCGCTATCTACGGTACTCATTTTTCTTTTCAACCGCCACTAAATTCTTGCGGACTGAGACAGTAAAATGTCCAGCGCGTGCGGTAATTGCCAAGTCGGGAGCCAGGCACGTGCATGTTATGTCACTCAATTTACTTACAAGTCGTTAAAGTCCACTTGTTTAATCTCGGACTACCGATGAATCGCTACACTTTCGTTCTTCCTTCAGAATACCAAAATGCTTTCGCTTGCTCTCCATCTTCGCAAATGCCGTTTATAATGTAATACAGTCACTCAAGGACATCTTTTTGCTAAGATATACGAAAATGAAATACGTAGACGAGTTCTCGGAGTTAAAAAAACTGACGAAATTCAAAAAGAACACACACATCTCTCTCTCTCTCTTTCCTTGTCGATCTGTCGATGCACTCTGATTTTCCCGAAAGGATGTGCATATACCAGTCTCTCTCTCTTTCTATCTCTATTTAAATTTCCAAAAACGGTTTGGATCCAGATCAGACCCGATGGAATTCAGGAAAGAATGTTTCGTCAATTTAAAAATTTGTGCCTGATGCGATAGAAAGTACACAAAATGTCGCACAAAAGCCGATGCGCACGATAAAATTGTTTTTCAGTGTACATGTATCTCAATAAGTGTATACATTGCCCGGTCCCATGCGCTCATCCAGAAGGGGGACAGGAGGTCCGGACCCCCCCCCCTGGAAAATCACAAAAATATGGATTTTCTTAGCAATACTGAACCAGATCACCTGAAATTCTCAAAATTACCAAGCCAGAATTCAACGTTGGGCCATCATCGGCACGCCAGCGAAACGCCATTAAAAGGCGCTTCGCTGGCGGGCCGATTATGGCCCGCTTTTAGTGATATTAGTGATATTTGGATCCTCTCTCCCTTAAAAAAGATGGGGAAAAAAAAACGTTGTCAGAGTTCGGATCCAGATCAGATCCGAATGGAATTCAGGAAATAATGTTTCATCAATTTAAACATGCGATAGAAAGCATGCAAAGCATCAATACTGTCGAATATCCGACTTTGTCGTGCAAAAGTCGATGCGCACGGGAGGCATCTCCAAGTATCATTTTCAGCACCGATACATGAAATTTTTCGAGATTACAAGAGATTCGTATGCAAGCGCTAGTCTCTCTCTCTCTCTCTCTCTCTCTCTCTCTCTCACCTGCTTTCAAAGTTTGCAAATAGTTTGGATGCACAAGAATTACGATGTCATGCCAAACCAAATCAGGGGCAGAATTAATCATGTTAGCGAACGTCCGACTTTGCGTCCGATGCCTCGAAATAATATAATTGAGCCGTGACATGAGATTTCCAACAATGTGGTGTGTGGGATCAGCAAAGCCTCAGATCAGCCTGTGCATATGCACAGTCTGATCAGAGCCTTTGCTAGTCGCGTGAATATTCTATGAGTGTTAGGCTACTGACTGAACATCGTCTGGAGTTTGTAGGTTTAAAAGCAGACTGCACAGGCTCGTCTGAGTCTACACTCGTCAAAATGCCACATTGCTGGAAATCACATGTCGCTGTTCAATTTATGAGCCGATGCGTACGATACGCTGGGTACATTCATATCTCAAAGAAAAGGAAAAATTCAGACAAGTACCACAAATCTAGTTTTTCATGCATGCAGTGCGCCGTTTCATGCTCGAGTTCATTGAAATTGTTTTTGTTTTCATGCAAACTCATGAAAAGGAGACACATCTAGGCACTTATGTTTTGTGTGCTAAGTCCGCTTTCGTGCGCCACAAAGTCGCCACGTGCTACCCGAGTCTTAAAACAACAACAACACGTGGTCCGATAGTCGGCTTCTTTGATCTCAAACATGTCCGTGAACCATTACCCTGTCCCTTTGTCTGCGGCTGATACTATTGGCAGTGTCGGACGCAGGATGGGGCCTGGGAGGCACCCCCCCCCCCCCAAGAGGCTGTGACAAACTTAAGTTGCAGACAGTTTGGGCCCAGATCTGGCCCGACAAAATGTTTAATGTTTGTTCTAGAAACAGGTGCTGATCAGACTGTGTGGTGTGCAGGCTGATCTTCGCATGTAACTAAGTCTACAGACGTGTGGTAAATAAAGCGAATTCCATCTCAAGGCTTTACTGTTTTTAAATTCACAGCCACTTAGTGGGGCTATATTACCCAAAATTAAGGCATGCACCTTTATCTACATTCCTTCTATGTGTATGTGGTCAGTTAAGGCGCTGGCGATTTTCCGCGGACGCACAGGCTCGTCTGAGCTTTGCGACGTGTACCATAATCTCATGAACTGGCCTATTTCATGAAATTAAATATATGTAAATATTAAATTCATCAAGATGCAGAATCGTGCTACAATCAATTTATTTCTTGGTACATGTATGTGCGTCTGTGCGTACATTATACCGGTAATGCACTCGTAGGACCTTCCATGTGCAGTTTGGTGAGGACAAACAGACACGCCGCGATCGGCTAAACAGTATGTTAAAATGTTCCATTTTGAGGAATTTGATGTTTTTGATTGATAGGAATAGCCATTATTACAGAGGCTTGTATAGGGGTTTTAGGGATACAGGATATTTGCCATTTCACTTCCAGGGATATAGGATACTATCCATTTTACTTCCAGGGATATGGGATACTTGGTTCAATATTTTCTTTATTTCTAGGGATATTGAAAATTTAGGAAAATTAATTATGGGGATATTTGCCGATTTATAAGGGATATTTGCCTGTTTACTTCAAGGGATATGGGATATTTGGTACCCCCCTATACAAGCCTCATTACATGTACTTAAGTATACGTAGATGTCTAGAATTTTTATTTGGCTTGAGTCTTAATCCACTTTAAACTGTGTTAGTGAGCGAGGCCCTGACGAGATGGTGCAAACACACATGCTCTCCTGAGCCTTCGCCGATCACATCTGTCATAAGTACCAGCAGGGTCTTTACCAGCTCATATGGTGATTTCATGCTCGGGTCCGAGCTGTGCTCAAGAAAATAGCACACGCATAGAATGATAGAAGTGCCCTCCGTGTCGCACGCGGCTTGGGCATATTGCCGAACTGGGAAATCCTTTAAAATGCTTAAAAGGAAGGGGAGGGCAGGGGGTGTCAGTCGGATCACCTGAGAATCACACATAATTTAATGTACCATGAATAAAATGAGATGATGGCCACGTGCGAGTTCTTGTAGGCAAAATATACGGTGGTTTTATTTTCCGCACGCATTGGATGTCTCCGTGAGAAAAAAACAAAAAAAACATGCGACTTGCACGTTGCACGAAACCGAATGACCCCTTGTGTTGCAAATCACTATACTTCAACTTATTTCATTTTCTCTCTCCTGAGTGATCGTCTCTCTCTCTCTCTCTCTCTCTCTCTCTCTCTCTCTCTCTTCGGGGCTGGTATTTTAGAGAAAAAAAAAACGAGTACATGTCACCTAGCACACTATTAAGAATTGCTTCCGCGTGTGTTAACATGCATAATTCACGTATAATTAGCTGTTTTTTGTCAGACTGCCCTGGACCCCCACCCTTGACGAAAATTCCTGGATCCGCGCATGCCCCGGTCTGAATCGCGGCCTGGTGGTCAATGTTTGGCCATTTGGGTGAATAGGGTTAGTCTAAGCAGTTTCGGAATCGTTGCAGGAACTTGTCCGTGCATCAAGTTCGTCAATGCTGGTGACCTTGAATAATGTAAAACGTCGCGCACTGGCATGCGAAATAGAACGTCACGTGCCAGATTACCCATCTAAGTAGAATGGAACCTTCCAAATGTCGCTACCGCTCACGTGCTGTACGGTAGAAGTATACCGAACACAGATGGGACAAACAGATAAACGGACATCGATTTTCCACCGAAAATGACGTGTGTTCGTAATTTTAGAAATTCACTTTTCCGAAAAAGGGCAGTGTTCGATTTTTTAGGATGTTTTAAAAATTATTTTCGGCGATAATTTTAGGTGTTCGTAATTTAAGAGTGTTCGAAATTTTAGAACATTTACCGTACTTCGGGTCTCTTGCAAAGGTAATGTGAAGCCCGAAGAAGGGCTTCACGTTACCTTTGCAAGAGACCAGAAGTATTCATGATTCCATGAACATTCCAAAAATTGGATTTATTGCTTATATTAAAGCTGCATACTCTGTAACTATGAACATTTTTCGAAAAAAAAAAATTTTCTTTTTAAATCATTTGCAAAAGTAGAATAAGGTTATGTTGTCAAAATAAATCTTATTTCTACAGAAAAAGTGAATTATCTTATAAAAACAGGTGTATTTTCTCTTGTTTGTAATTATTTGCGTCCCTCCAATAATTCTAGACAGTTAATTTTTAACATAAATGCTGTTGTTTTGGCACTAATAATTTGTTAATTATTACGAAAAAGGTAAAATGTATACCTGAATTTTAGTATTTTTACTGTGTTCTTGAAAAATAGAAACATTATTTTCAAAATGAAAATATCAAAAGTAACAGATTATGCAGCTTTAACATTTTATAATAAATACCTAAAACATAAATATTATTTATAATTTAGGAATTAAAACAGTTTTGTATATAAAATATAATCGTATTAACAGTTTAGTCGGAGTCTAAAATGGAAAAGCGGAACAGCCAACTTGTTTTGCATGTGCGAATCTGGTGTGGCTCATTGTCAATCACAACACCAGTATCACTTATGGCTAATGAGTTTTATGTTCGAAGCGTATTGCACCGGCAAGTGACCTTGGCAGCTGTCAATCAAATTTGAGTAATTCATGAGGCTATGAATGGTCGCAAAAATCTAAAGATTCATTAAAGGATTGCTTTGAATATGTAAATATTTAAGTAGTATAAACATCACAAAAAGTAGAAAGTACCCAGTATCACTGTATGTGCTTATAGGAATATGTGTCCTTATTAGGTCACATATGCTTTATCTTAGATTTTCGAAAGACACCATGAATAAAAATGAAAAATGAAAATATTTTTCTTTATATCAATGGAAAAATTATTGTTGTGCTTCTCATATGAAGCATCTCATAGGCTTCTCCACAGGAAACTTTTGGTCTTAGTTAAAG
>OZ026515.1:112850549-112883224 GCA_964019695.1 Loripinus fragilis
GAATAGACCTCTTGATAAGACAGAATAGACCTCTAGATAAGACAGAACAGACCTCTAGATAAGACAGAACAGACCTCTTGATAAGAGTGCCTTTAAAATCAAACATTTTTTTCTTATTTCTAAACCAGTATATAACATATACCATGTGGTTCAAGAGTTATGAGCATTTAACTAGCTGACCACCGACGGCCGAACAGACTCGTATAGTGATTATAGTGCAGACCCAAGGGTTGTGCAATATCATTTTGAACACAAGGATAGATTTTGATAGAAAAAGAATTGTGCTTTGCAAATATTAATACGATCTAGGCTTGGCTAATAACATTTCTTGATGCCCTTGATGATGTGAAAATTGACGGTTTTCTATATATCTTCAGTTTAAATGGTGAAAAATTGAAAAAATGGAATGTATATTGCTGTATATAAGATCTAGGTTGAGACAAATGCATTTAATTATACCCCCCCCCCCCACCCCCAAATTTCGAAACATGCCAATACATCACAACTTCATGTGTCAGGATTCAGATGAGCTATCCAGGGCACCTTGGCCCTCTTTGTATTGATGCCACCATTTTAATAATTCTGAACCTCTATAATGTCCCCACATAATATTTCGGGGGTTTTTTACCATATTTATATGAATTTTGATTTCAATTGGCTTAATGATTTCTGAGAAAAATATATTGATGGAATCCATTATGAGTGACCTAGCTGAAATGTCAAAGGTCAACCTTGAGCAGTCATTGTATCATTAGACCAAGCACATCGAGTGAGTATAATTAATTTGGATTCAACAGTTTTCATAAAAGTAAACGTAAAAATAATCCCATTTAAACTCATTAGGTAGCGACCTGACGCTAAGTATGCCAAGGTCTAGGACCATCATTTGAACAAATCTTACATCCCCACTGCTACAGTCATCTGCCTTCTAGTTCTCGAGAAGAAGATTTTTAAAATAGTTTTAACCCTACATGGACGTGGCGGACATCTTGGTTATATGACCAAGACCATTTGATCAGTTTCGCGTCCTAAGGAGTCTCCATATGAAATTAGAGTTCAATTGATCCAGTGGTTTCAGAGGAGAAGATATTTGAAAATTTTGAGGAAGGGACACCTTCGGCTCAGATGAACTAAAATTATACAAATGATTTTGGTCACATGACCACGATGGCCACAACGCCTATATATAATTAAAGCCCTTGTAATCCCCAGAACCAGAAGGCCGATTTCCTTGGAATTTGGTATGTAGCGTTTGGGATGTGGGTTTAACCATGTCTGTTCAAACAATGATCCAACGTTGACCTTGATTTACTTTATGACAATGTCAAATTTGTTTCTTGATGCGTTTGACAAGTTGATGTTTCAATTACTCAGGCCTCCTACTTTTCAAGCTTCTGCAGGATTTCAGGCTTTCACATCTTGAATGTTACATGATTTTAGGCTTTGATTTTTAATTTTCAGTGTTTTTTTTGCTTAAAAAGGAATTATTAGACTACTTAAATTTTTTTCAGGCTTTTGATTGTTGCTCTAGTAAGAGGCCTGATTACTGTTGTTTGGGTCCATTATAATGCCAATTACGTTACATTTTCAACTATATCATAAAAATCCATGATATTTTGTTTCAGTTTACAAAATACTAACATCTTTTCTAGTACATGATGACATGTATTTAAAAAACAATTTACTGACCATTTCAAAACTGTAAACAAATATCTTCTAACATAAATACTTTGTTAGTTATAAGATGTTAAATTAGATGACCATGGATGCAACGTTATATAAGTTTAAAACTTTTAAATTTTAAAATTAAGCATGTATTTTATCAGTTAGATTTTCAACGCCGCCTATGATCATTGTTTTGATGTCACCCGACTTAAGAGTAACACTTAAAATATATCTGGTGTCAAATATTATTGTTTTGTTCGATTTCCAATAGGCCACATATAAACACAAACAACGCATTGTTTGCTTATTTTTCTCTGGTATATGATATAAAATTTATAAACTAACAGATGATAAGTCTGATGTAACATCTCAACTAGGATACATTCCCTTGCTCTGTCAAGTTTGTAAAATAACATATACAACTAAAGAAATATATATCGTGAGTGATTATATATTTGTCTCAACTGTTTTCAGTATACAATCGAGCCTGAAAAATTAAAACAGGCGTAGATGTTTGCGTATGTTTTTCTTTTAATTGAAAAATCTATTCGGCTATTTAGCTATTTAAAAGCAACAAAACGCTATGTCTTGATCACATTATATAAAAATAGTAAATACCAGATTTGTTCTTATCAAACCAGGTTTATTGACGATAAAAAATCTATGAATTACTGAAATGCTGTGTGGATGGTGTAAACTAAGTAATAGTTATACCATGGGTTGTCCGCCTGTACGTGGAGATAATCCACGAGCTTTAGCGAGTGGATTATCTTACGTACAGATGGACAAATATGGTATAACTTTTTTATACCACCTAAATCAGTGTAGACTTTGCACATTACGAGATATTTCGTGCTTAAGTTGGTAAGGGTTGTATAAGTTGTTGCTTCCATTGGTCGTGGGAGTTTTGTGTTGGTCTATTGTTTTCTAATTTGGTTCTTGATGCATTTTCTAGTTCAGCAATCATCTTGCTGAGTAAGAGAGCTGGTAGCTTTACTTTATTGTGCTGTGACTATCTGTGTTCTGTGTCCCTTCCTCTTGGTGATGTGGGTCGATCTGCAGTCTGTGGTTGTGACATTTCCGGGTCATATTCTCTTATAGAAAGAACACGTTTGCTGGCAATCCAGATAGCATTAAGACTTTATAAATAATGAAGTAAGTTGTTGATAAGTTACATAAAATATACGGCAATATATGTGACTGTAATCAATTAGAAAGTGGCTTTTGCTAAAGCAATGTAAACTGTATAAGCGAAAGGGTTATTCAAAATGAAAATTCTAGTTAAATAGGGGGGCGGGGTCATTGATAAAGGTCTGTTTAACATGGCGATGCAGTGATCACAAATGAGGTGCTCATATCCAAGGAATCTGTTCAATTGTTATTTACGATACCAGTTTCAACTTACAAAATTTCAACGGGTGTGATAAAGTTTTAAGTTCAGAGTGACCTGCCTTTTGGACCAAATTTGACCAGATGGCATTTAGATTACTGTACAATAGATTTTCAAGTTTGTTTTAATGTTGGAGGGGTGTTAGAGTAAAAACTGCAGTCATAAGATCATGTTTAGTTTTAGCAATTAGTGCTAATATAGCCGATGTTAATTTCTGCTATAGTACCATTGCAGTACATCAGGGCATTGAGACAAGAGGCATTTGCTAAGATATCAGCTTTTCAAACAAACTTAATAATTATATGGAAGCACGAAAGAGAAGGCACTCTATTTAGTATCATTACCATCACCAACGATAGACATACGTCTAATGGTAAGAAAGTATGCATAAACTACTTAACAATAAGTATGTATGCATGTTTAATTTATTTGTCTGTCATTCTCTTAATATCAATCGTCTCCAAAAATATCATAATACATCTCAGATAGTGATATAACAGTATCTCTATAATTTCAATTGCGCTATATGTAAGTATGATATAGCATATTTGTTGAATATGCTATCTTAAAGTATTCTTTGACAGTAGCCTAAGTATGAGTTTTGTTTCTATTATATGGCCTGTCAATACATACCATACATGCAGTATCATTTAACAAGTTAGTACATGTTTTATGAGTACTACTTGGTTCTTAGGGCTGAATAGTAGTTGAAATGCGTACTAATTGTTAGTGTAAAAATTAATGGTGTTCTACTGAATAAAACAAGTAGCCCAATGGGCAGCAATCGCTCACCAGAGAGCCAGCATAACATTTGGAGATACCATAATTTACGATGCTCAAAGGCAGGTCACTGAACTTAAACCAGTAATCAGGAATAATTAAAACACTCAAGATATTATGCCAGTTCTCGTTATCTGCAGGTATTAAAAGATCTCAATAAAAAGAGCAGAAGAAACCTGATGTAACTATGATTTTCAGATGCTCAATGGCAGCTAACTCCGTAGTCAGTGATGGGATCTAATCCACATCAAACTCATTCAAGTTTTTATGGTTGTCCCTGTTACCTGCGAAAATGAGGAAGACTCATTTAAAAAGAAGGCACTTGAGTGGTCATAACAGATCTCCCATTGTAAGTCTATGCAGAATTTTCCATACTGTCAATGGCAGTTAACACCACAGTCAAAGGTTGGTTCTGCTTGAAATTCAAATTCATCCAAGCTTTTATGCATGCCCTTGTTACCTGCAACAATGAAGTAGATCTAATAAAAAAATAAGGCGCTAGAGTGGTCACAACATTATCCATCAATTATAAGACGCTGAAGGGCAGATAAGTCCATAATAGGTGATGGGATCTGGCAGAAAATCAAACATTTTATGGTTGTCCTTGATAGTTGCATGAATGAAGAAGATCCATTCAAAAATGAAGGCACTAGAGTAGTAACAACATTTCTCCCATCATAAGACTATAGGGATTTTTTCCAGATGCTCAATGGAAGCTAACTCCGCTGTAAGAAATCTGATCTGGTAGAATTTTGAACCAAATCATATCAAATCGTTTATTCCAATTAAGGGCCTAAGAAGGGCGAACAATCAAGGAGGAAATCCTCAACACAATGATTGATGATGATTAAACACACATACACAAACAACAAACAATATTTTTTTAAAAGTGGGAAAAAGCATAATATAAATTCTATGCAGGTGGGTCATGAGATCGACATGTGCATATACAAGTATTAGCTGATAGATAACTATAGATTGCTTTAACCCATCTGAGACTTTATGGTTGTCTCTTCCAATAAACCGGACGTAAAAAAATCGAAACTTTGAAAGGCCCAAGACGTTGGATTTTATTACTAGACTATAGTTATCAGGGTGGGTGGAGTATGTCGGTATTTTTTAAAGGGGCGTTATTTTGAGCATACCGAACTGTCAATTCATTTCTTATCGTTCAAGGATAAATGTGCAATCGTGAAAGAAGCAAACGACGCAAATCTGTTGAGTCAGGAATCCAAACTTAATTTGCAGCTGAATTTATGTCCTTCAAAATCGACCACCCCTGTCTTAAAACAGATACTTTCTCAATACCTTTTAGTAAATTTACAACCATGAATTTTCTAGGACACATTACAAGCTGGTCCGACTATGATATGCAATAGCAATTATCTCGCTGACATTCTCAGGGTTTGTGAAATTAAGGATTTAATTTGAGTGATGCGTTTTCAAAGTCCTTAAGTATATATGCGACCACGACCTCCCTTTTTTATCTCACCTGAGCCAATGGCTCTCGGTGAGCTTATAGTATGGGACTCGAGCCGGCGTCCGTACGTCCGTCCGTGCGTTCACACTTTCAAACATGAATATCTCTGAGACCAGCTGTCCTATCAAGATAAATTTTCATCTGGATCATCATTGGGGTGGGGGATTGACTGCATTAGGTTTTGGGCAAGATCGGAACAGAACTCTGGTTTCCATGGCAAACGATAGCTCCCATATGGTTATAATGGGGGAAAATCTTGCTCCTTCATTTTTGATTGGTTCTTCTTTATTCTTGCAGGTAACGAGGACAACCATAAAATCTCGAATGATTTCGAAATTTGGCAAGTTTGGACCAAGGACTTATGAGTTAGCTGCCCTTGAGCGTCTGGAAAAATCCCCATAGACTTATAATGGGAGAAATGTTGTGACCACTCTAGTACCTTCATTTTTGGATGGATCTTCTTCATTCTTGCAGATAACAAGACCAACCATAAAAGCTCGGATGAGTTTGAATTTCGACAAGATTCCATCACTGAATTCGGAGTTCGCTGCCCTTGAGCGTCAGAAAAAATAATTAATAATGTTGTGACCACTCAAGCTCTTCATTTTTAATTGGATCTTCTTCATTCTTGCAGGCAACAAGGAAACCCATAATGTCTCGAATGGTTTTGAAATTCAGCAGGATCCGACCAGGGACTTATGAGTTACCTGCCCTTGAGCGTTTGGAAAAAATACCCATAGACTTATAATGGGAGAAATGTTGTGACCATTCAAATGCTTTCAATTTTGGATGGATCTTCTTCATTCTTGCATACAATAAGGACAACAATAAAAGCTTGGATGAGTTTGAATTTCAGAAAGATTCTATCACTGACTTCGGAGTTAGCTGCCCTTGAGCGTCAGAAAAAATAATGAATAATGTTGTGACCACTCTAGCTCCTTCATTTTTGATGGGATTTTCGTCATTCTTGCAGACAACAAGGAAGTCCATAATATCTCGGATGGGTTCGAAACTCAGCAGGATCCAACTAGGGACTTATGAGTTACCTGTCCTTGAGCGTTTGGAAAAATCCCCATAGACTTCTAACGGGAGAAATGTTGTGACCACTGCAGTGCTTTCAATTTTAAATGGATCTTCTTAATTATAGCATACAATAAGGACAACTTTTAAAGCTATGATGAGTTTGAATTTCGTCAAGATCCGATCACCCACTTTGGAGTTAGCTCCCGTTGAGCATCTTAAAAATTGATGGATAATGTTGTGACCACTCTAGCGCCTTCATTTTTGATTGATTCTTCTTCATTCTTGCAGGCAACAAGGACAAACAAGGACAAACATAAAAGCTTGGATGAGTTTGAAATTCTGCAGGATCCGACCAATGACTGATGAGTTAGCTGCCCTTGAGCATCTGGAAAAATCCCCATAGACTTATAATGGGAGAAATGTTGTGACCACTCTAGTGCTTTCAATTTCAAAAGGGTCGTCTTTATTCTTGCAGATAGGAAGGACAACTGTAAACGCTTGAATGGTTTTAAATTTCGTCAAGATCCTATCACCCACTTTGGAGTTAGCTCCCCTTGAGCATCTTAAAAATTGATGGATAATGTTGTGACCGCTTTAGCGTCTACATTTTTGATTGGGTTTTCTTCATTCTTTCATCTAACAAGGACAAACATAAAACTGGGATGAGTTTGAACTTTAAATAGAACTAACCTCAGACTATTGAGTTAACTGCCCTTGAGTGTTATAAAAATCTGCATGGACTTACAATGTTTTGTGACCACTCTAGCACCCTCATTTTTGAATGGATCTTCCTCAGTCTTGCAGGTAACAATGACACCCATAAAAGCTTCAACGAGTTAGATTATCAGCCACACCCAACCACCAATTACAGTGTTAGCTGCACTTGAGCGTCTAAAATATAGCTGTATAATGTTGTGACCACTCTAGCGCCTTGAAGTTCATTTTTCATTTGATTTTTTCATCCTTGTAGGTCTACAGAGTTAGCTGCCCTTGAGCATCTGAAAATACAGTTTTACCATTTTTATTCAGATCTTTTTAAAACTTGCAGATAACCAAGACTGGCATAATATCTTATGTTTTTAATTAGTTCCTGGTCACTGTTTCAAGTTCAGAGTTACCTGCCTTTGAGCATCATCAATTATGATATCTCCAAACATTATGCTGGCTCCCAGGTGAGCGATCGTCGCCCATTGGGCTACTAGTTTGGTGGTCCAATCTCATTTTTTCAGACATGGGAGGCCGGCTTGTTAATGGATGCAGACAATGTTATTCTGCTTGCCCAATGTCTGAGTAACAGAGCTAGGCCTGTCTGCAGATTCGCAATTGGTTATTTAGGTCAAGACAGAGGTTAAAGGTCATGGAGTGCAAAATGTGCTAATTTTGTCATTTTTCATGCAATAATTGCTTTTAACCTCAAAAAAGACCAGGCATGTGCTAATTTTAATGTGAATCTCTACTTATGCTTGGTCTGTCTGCAGATTGGCTATTGTTTATTAAGGTAAGGACGGAGGTCAAAGGTCATGGAGTGCAAAAATGCTTAATTTGTTAAATTTTAAACAATAATTGATTTTAAGCTAAGATAAGATCAGGTACATGATTATTTGAATGTGTATCTGAACTAATAAGATTATAAAATAATGTGGGAGCGCAGTGGCTCAGTGGTAGAGTGCTTGACTTGAGACCAAGGGCCCGCGGGTTCGAGCCTCATTGGCGTCACTGCGTTGTGGTCCTTGAGCAAGACACATTTATGTTAGCTTAGTACTGGTTCAACCCAGGTTGACCCGTCCCTTTTTAACTGAAAGATTGTTGATGGGACGTAAAGAATCAAATCAAACAAACAAACATTAGAAATAATGTGCTTCCTTTAAGCACCAAAATTAATGATTTTTGTTTGATTTGATTCTTTACATCCCATCAACAATCTTTCAGTTAAACAGGGACGGTTCTTCCTGGGTTGAACCAGTACTAAGCTAGGATAAATGTGTCTTGCTCAAGGACCACAACGCAGTGACGCCGGTGAGACTCGAACCCGCGGCCCCTCGGTCTCGAGTCAAGCACTCTACCACTTAGCCACTGCACTCCCTCAAAATTAATGAAAATAAGAATCAAAGTACTGAAAGTATTGAAGCATTCTTGATAACAGCCGAAAAGAGCATCACTTGCTCCATGTAATGGACCTTAAATAATTATTTTCAATTTGAAATGTACGTTTTTACCAGCCAGTAGTTTTGATATCATGGTTCTTTTCAGGTTGCTTAGAATGTTGACCAAATATCCTACAGTTTGCAAACTTTGAGACTGATGTCACTTTAATAATTGATATATTTATGTCCAAAGTACACCGATTAATAATCTTAAGCATCAATGCTTTCAATTTATTTCACTTCATATGCAACTCTTTGAAACATGAGCCATTGCCTGACAAAATCAGCCCTGACATTCACCCAGTCTAACCAGAATCTTTACTGAAGGCACGATGAAAGCTTAGAAGGCCATTGGATATTCACTAAGTGCACAGAGAGGATGCTTATTAGACTAAGCAGATGCCCAGACTGGTCTGAGTTTTCACTAAATTCAATTTTGTTCGTTTAATCAAACAGAAGCCACATATGTCATCAGTCCCCTTAACATTATTTCACTGTTCATTAGATGTTTGAGCACACACTGTCCACACAAGAACATTCAGGTGTAAAGGTCATCATCGCGATTGAACATCACTAAGTACACCCACAGGCCTGTAGAAATGGATCAAACAGGGGCTTTAATTGTCGACCATCTTTATTTCTTCGTCACCCATTCTGAATAGGTGAATTCAGCTGCAGTTTTGAAATTAAAGAAGCCAATTATCAGACTGTAGCCTCGTAATGGGTTCTACGAATATGTTGAACCATTTTCTGGCTCTAAGAGCCCTTGACGAAC
Organism: Loripinus fragilis; assembly: GCA_964019695.1. Lineage (NCBI taxonomy): Eukaryota > Metazoa > Mollusca > Bivalvia > Lucinida > Lucinidae > Loripinus > Loripinus fragilis. The sequence goes on from OZ026515.1 coordinate 112,859,807, forward strand.
AGTCCAGAGTGTAACTCATATATGAATATGATATCTGAGCTTTCTGAGCCAAATGCCCAGCACCTAATAAAGCTTCTTCTGCTAGAATGCCAGCACCTAAATTCTTGAGGAGTTCTGAATAAATCTCAATCACCTTCCATGATTTCTGTTTGTGATATACTCTGAAATGACTGACAGTGTCATGCTAGCATAATATTTCAATACATATTCTGGCAGTGTATTCAAATTAAGTATTTGATTTACTTTAATGAACTTGACAGACTTGAGTTTGTCGCTGTGAAACTAGTTTAAGCCCTATGGTAAGATGTTTTTTTACTGAAAGTTCCAAGGCGGTACTTCTTTTGTGGATCATTTCTGTTATTTGTGTTTCATGTTTGTCATGTTTTCTTGTCTGTTCGTTGTAGCCTTGTGGTCATCTGCTGGGAAAGGGCTGATCTCTTGGCTCTCTTGTGTATGGTAATTTATTGATTTTGTTACTTTCCCATGTGGTGTCCTGGGTCAGTTGTGGTGCTTGATTGTATTAATTTCTGATCTTTGCCTTCTTTCTTACTTTTGAAACTAATTGTTTGCAGGACATGCCTTAGCACAATTCTCTTAAAAAGGATGTTAATAGTACTGATCCCTATAGCCTAGTGGTTAAGGCATCCGCTTCAGGAGCGGAAGGTCGAAGGTTTGAATCCCAATGTCTGCGCAAGTGGGGTTTATTCTGATATGGCCAGTTGGTGAGCCGCCAGCTAGTTAAAGGAATGGTTACCAATTCCTAGCCTGCCTGGTGCCTGGCAAAAGGATGGACTTTGGGAAGTAAATGTGGCGAGTTGAAGTATCTCAGAATTCAGAAATGGCTGACCCTTTCAATATGGGTGACACTATAATAAAAATCACTTTACTTTAGTACACGCACATCTATGTTCTTGCAACAGATGCAAAACTGTTCATACCCTACATCTGATGTGGCTTTTGGATGCTATTTAACCATTGTACTGGCTTCTTTATGATCTGGCATAACCGAGTAAAAATCGCGCCTTATGCCTGATGCAACTTTTGTCAGTTCTGTATCTCCACATACATCCCAGAAGTGAGTATGACCACTATCATACACTGCCGACCAACCCACAGCACCATGAGAAGAGACACAGACCACTAACAGCCACATAACAGCAAGAAGACATTTAACGTATAGCAACCAGTTCTTTCATCTTTAGAGATATGATTGCAAAACTAATGAGTATGTTCTGCATAATTATACAAGGGCCAAACACAAATCCCTACAAACAATGGGAGCTACAATAAAGAATGGACAGCAGCCAAAGCCACAGGATGGCTTAAAGGCATTGTATTGGCACCAAATATTTGGCATGGATTTAGCTGTTGTTACAACATGAAAATAGTTTAGCTCACATGGAGGATCATTTGTGTTTTTGTGTCTTGTGTTTCGCATGCTTTCAAGTATGTTCATTGCTCCCTTGTGGTCACCTGCTGGGAAAGGGCTGACCTCTTGGGCCTTGTTGGTGATGTTTATTGTATTTTTGTTACTTTCCAATGTAGTACTCTGGATTAGGTGTTGTACTTGATTGTATCGTTTCCTGATCTTTGCGTCTTTCTTACTTTCTTACTTATGCACTATATCATCACAAAAACGAAACAATTTATTCGAATTAACATGCTACAACAAAACATAGAAAAGGACTCATGACTCGGAGTCAGTCAGAGTTAAGAAAATCTCAAGTTGAGCAACTGTGGACCATTTATACATTAGATAAGAATGCGTCAAGATTGGCCTTTTTGTATGAAATGCTCCAAAGTTTTCAGAAAAGGGCATCTCTGTTTTTGATCAGATGATGTATTGATCTCAGTCTTCCAAATCTTCATTAGCTGCACCTTTAATGGAATGGTTCTGGTATGTATCAAAGCAAACATCTTTTCTTGGTTCAATATTTCTAACTTCAGTGAAGTCGAATGCGAAATTGCCAAAAGCGTTTGCTTTTGTCTTTCTACAAACTGTGTGCATCGGTGCTTGACCTTCAATTATTGTTATTATGAGATACCCCAGCTTCCAAAATAGCAGCCAGTACTGATTTACAGTCACAGGGAAGGAGTTTTCTGCCAGCAACAGCAATAAATAGAAGGGTATTTGAAAATTAATTCTTCTTTGAGCTTTTATCACGACGAGCTTCCTTGCTGACGAAACGTCTTTCAAAAAGGTCATGGCGAGCCTTTATTCTCTGATGTCTGCAAAGTCACTTTGTTAGTTCGTATATTGAAGAGAGAGTATGAGATCCATTCTGTTTGATAGAATCATGAAACCTTTCTAGATTCTGCATCAGTCTATTCTTTCAAATCATTTATTTGTTCACTTCCCCACACAAGAGACCTGAGTAATACTGCCATTAATTCTTAAGTAGCAACAACACCAATTTTAGTCAGATTGATCAAGTCTGTAAGAACCTTTTTGATGCATTAACATGATCAGGCAGTTCCATAATATTCTTTAAGTCATGTTCATCACTATTTAGGCATGCAGGGTTTGACTCTGATGCTTCCCATATAGTGTGCTCCCTATTAGGATGCCAAACATTTTATAAATGCTTACTATCTTGTTGGCAAAACATCACACATCACAAGTAATGCCATCCTTTGTAATTGGTACGAGCCACCAACAGTTTTACATATCTTTTTGGTATTCTCAAGGGTTTGGTCTGTTGACAACTGATTAAAATTATGCCTACATATTTTACCTGAACTTTGTCTGCCATGATTTGTTCATGTACACCAAATGGCTTGTTTTAATATAACATTTCAAATGAATAACTAGCACCTGTATAAACGATGCAATACTTGTACAGGCATTACAAACATATTCACCCTACATCCACTTATATGCATTTACATTTTGACGAACACTGACTATATCTCCAATTAAAGTTCTTAAAATCTAAATTAAATTGGTCTTTAATAATAAAATTGCCTGTAAGTATATAAATACAATGAATACGTACATTTAAGGACACGTTTACAACACAAACATTTTAAACATCCTTCAATCGCTAATATTTTAGTACTTTTAGTGCTTTGATTTTAACTGAATACCTAGAAATTCATCTCCTATTTCTAGTTAACATTAAAAACAGCCTTTAACCATCTTCTTAACATGTTTTAAGTCAAGTATCAATGGAAAAAAATGAACCCCAAAGCTGTTATTTACATTGATATGACGCTTCAAATACAAAAATGCACTTGGTGACCTTTGACCTCTGTAATTTGCATAAGGACCATTTTCTGGAGTGCAGACAGGGCAGGTATCGTTCAGCATAGGTTACTGAACAGTTTCTAGCATATAGCTTTGCATTAACATTCCGGCCTCCCAAAAGTGATTTCTAGCTGTTTCATGGAAAATAACTACAAGTCTATACTTGTTTTAGTTTGTTATCTTGACCTTTGACTCCCAGTTCATATTGATGATCTGAATAGCCATAAGCAATCATTGCGACAAATATGAACACCCTCCGTCAGATGATAGAGGAGTTTGACCTTTGACTCCATGGTGTTAGTATATCTGAGCCAATTGTCATCAACATTCCATAGGCGATCACTGTGCCCAATATGATCATCGTCAGTCAAAGAATGAATGAGAAGTTCACCTTTCGAGGGGTAAAATACAGTTTTTGGCAGTTTTTTTTAAATTTATGTCACCTTGACCTTTGACTCCAAATTCATATTAGTGATCTGAATAGCATTGTCATTTACACTCCATATGTAATCATTGTGCCAGATATGAACATCCTTGGTCAAATAGTGAAGAAGTTCGCGTTACGAGCAGTGGCGACTGATGGACGGATGAATGAACTGACGAATACGACTGATGTAGCTGGTACTTTGAACTTGCGAGTTCAAAATATCTACTAGTTTTAACTGTAGATTATTTCCATTGAAAAAAGCAAACACTTCTCTTTTGATAAATGTTGACCTGGTTACCTATATTGTGATCTAGATTTCACTTAAGGCATTAATAAAAAAAGAGCATTCATCAATATGATTTTTTTATTAACAAAGTCCAAATTCCAGGAAATGTCAAAATTTTGGTTTACCCTACATGATCTGGGCCTGAAGGTTTGGTGCCCCTTTTTTTAGCTCACCAGAGCCGAAGACTCCGCGTGGGGTTAGAGGATGGGACTCGAGCTGGCTCGTCCGTCCGTCCTCACTTTCAAACATAAATATCTCTGAGACCAGCCGAATTTCATCTGGAGCATCATTGGGTTTGGGGAAAGGCTGTAAACAGTTTTGGTTTAGATAAGATCAGAACTCTGGTTTCCATGGCAACAGATAGCTCCCATAGGGTTATAATGGGGGAAAATCTTGTGGCCACTCTAGCTCCTTCATTTCTAATTGGTTCTTCTTTAAACTTGCAGGTAACAAAGGCAACAATAAAATCTCGGATAGGTTTGGAATTCAGCAAGATTCGACCAGGGACTGAGAAGTTAGCTGCCCTTGAGCGAATAAATGTTGTGACCATTCTAGTGCCTTCAATTTTGGATGGACCTTCTTCATATTTGCTTGTAACAAGGATACTTATAATAGCTTCGACAAGTTTGATTTCGGCGAGATTCCATTCCCAACTTCGGAGTTAGCTGCCCTTGAGCGTCTGAAAGCGCAATGGATAATGTTGTAACCACTCTAACGCCTTTATTTTTGATTGGATCTTCTCCATACACAAATGACATATTAAGCATAAACCACGCTTGTATCACGTGTCTTTTGTATTGTGCAAGTGACGTAAACGTAATTTTCAAGACGTTCTCGATCACATGACAGCAGATCCCTGCCATAATTAACATCAATACTTCTTCCTCACATGACGGCCAGTGTATGTAGTCAATATCAGTAATGAAAGCGTGCAGAAAGGTAACTTATGGAGATGTTTCTAAAAAGGAGCTATAAATTGATGTTCAAATTTGACGTCTTTTTTCGAAACATTGCAGTTATCAATTACTTGTAATTAGAAAAAGTCTATAAACTCTTTTGGTGATATGGTATCATACACGCCACAGAATAAACATAAAACTTATCAAAAGGCTTCATTTAACTGTGCTTGATGCTGCATGTACCCATGTGACGTCATCAACAGCGTCGCGTGATAGTGTAGTCAAATTAACGACTGATTCATACCAATTCTGGGTTGCACATTAAAACCTGCGAGTAACTTTTCAATCGCATATACGGTTTGCAAGAAAAGTGCAAAAATATGGTGATGCGTTTTCAAAGTCCTCTAGTATATTTAAAATTTGTCAAAACTTATCTTTCTGTTTGAAACAAAAACTCCTTCATTTATCGACCGATGATTGTCATAATAAGCACAATGGTTAGCTATGGTGTGTAGATAACACTGTGGTATTTAGACCACTGATATGACCTTTGAGTCAAAGGTCAAGATCACACTTACTTTAAGCCTGCCCACAGCTTTTAACGGAAATACCTCTCAATTTTTGACCGAGGGTGTCCGTATTTGGCACAATGATTGCCTACTATAAGTATACTGAAGGACTTTAAAAACGCACCACCTGCTTAAATGCTAATTTATGTCGAAAATTGAATATCACTACGTGAATAATAAAATTGACAAGTTGCGTCATTTAGCTTGCATTCAATAAGAAAATCGAAACGCTGTGGCTTATGACTGCCGTGACGTCGCTATAATTCTGAGACAACTCAAATTCAAAAAGTCACAGAGTACCAATACCTTTCATAATGAACAATTTTTTTTTCGAACCGATGTTTATTCTTGAAAGCAAAAGGAAAGTAAAAATCAAATCATGAAGTTTTAGGCCTCAGGCAACGTTCATTACGTCTACATGGCGTCTTTGTTTTGACGTAATTGGCCGTTTATATTCTAAGGATCAGGAATAATCAAAATCTTTTCATTGTCAACAGATACTCCTCAATCAGTTGCATAAAAGACAAAAGTATGGCGACATGCGCGGACGTCACCCGTCTTTTATTGCTGTTTGAAAATTTAAGACTGACGTTAGCAAAGAAACGCTGCGAATGGGAGTGTAATAAAACGATTATTTCTGAAACCTTATGTGTTTTTCCATTTGTTAAGACATTTGGATACCACATCAAAGTGTTTGTTTTCAAATTAAATCAAATTCACATTTGTCAGACGACAATTGTTGAAAAACACTTACGTCGATATTACGTCAGAATGAACAGCATGAGTAAATTGAAATCATAGTAAAGCATGGTCCATTTTGCAAGAGGATAAAAATGATAAAGAAAACATCCTCAAATCAATTATGTGGTAGAGACAGTGAATGTAAAATGGTGCGTTTCTAAAGTCCCTCAGTATAAAGTTACAAAAATGGTCTCAAAATATGGATATGACTTCTTTAGTGTCATATTCAAATACTTTTAAAATCTGTCCTATTGCTCCAAACGCGATTTGATGGAGGATGTTCATATTTATTACAGTGAATGCTTATAGTGTGTAGATTAAAACAACGCTTACAATTTAGCAATTTGACCTTGAGTAAAAGGTCAATGTTGCATATACTACTTAAAACCTGTCTACAGCTTGAAACTCAAACACAGCTTTCATGCTTTGACAAAGGGAGTTCATATTTGACATACTGATTGCATATGGTGTGTAGATTACAGTGCAATTCAAGATGTCAAATGACAAGGTCACATATACATTTAAAATCTTATGGCTCGTAACGCGAATTCCTCTTTAATTTTTCAATGGCTAGCAAAATGATTGCTTATGGTGTGTAGAATAAAACAATGGTTTCAGATTGCTGATATGGCCTTGAGGGTTTAGGTGTGAAGGTCACACATACTTTAAATTCATATAAAGCTCATAATGCCTCTTTCCTTATTTAGTCGAGGGTGTTCATATTTGGAACAATCGTGTATAGATTACAACGAAAGAGATAATTATATAACTGTGATAAAATTTGAAGTCAAAGGTCACGGTCAAATATGTTTAGAATCTGTCGTACATCGCATAAGGCTTTTTCCGCTTTCATTTTTTCACTGAGGGTCACACACCATAGGCAATTATTGCGCCAAATATGAACACCCTGAGTGTGTTCTTATTTGGCACAATAATTACCTATGGTGTGTAAATTACAACAAAAGTTCCAGATCACTGCTATGACCTTGGGACTAAAGGTCAAGGTCCAATGTACTTAGAATCTGTTTTGTGGCTCGTATCGCAGGCTCCTCTTGTATATTTGCTTTCTATTTCAATATGACATTTGAGTCAAAGATCAAGGCCAAATATATGTACATGTATAATTAGACCGATTACTTTCAAATGGAAACTCCTCTTTATTTTTTTCACGGAAGATAATCATATCTAACGCAGTGTTGTCTGAGGACAAATGTTTTGGATTGCCGGTATGACCTTGGAGAGAAAGTTCAAGGTCAAAACATGCATACTATGCGGTATCTGAGTAAGTGCGGATATTTGCCATGCACCCCCCCCCCCCCTGTCGAAGGATTTGTTTGTTAGATTTTATTTCTTTACGTCCCATCAACAGTCTTTCAGTTATGTAGGGACGGGTCTTCCTGGGTTGAACCAGTACTAAGCTAGGATAAACGTGTTTTGCTCGATTCAAGCACTGTGCCACTGAGTCACTGCGCTCCCATCCCTGTCGATGGAGCACCTTCAGTAATATTTATTACCATGATTAATACAACAATATACGAAACCTGATTTGCATTGAAGTTCATAAAAGTAGATTGCGTCTGGCCGTCTTGTGCCTCTGAGCAGCCCTGTCTTGACAATCTTTGTTGCTGGGAGAAAAACCGTGTAAGGAGATTATGTGTACTATATTTTATTGTCACGCATGATTGATACAAATATAATTCTATTTACTCGCCTATGAGTAGAAACCCGTGCCAAACTCATCTTACCTACAGTGACTCCCGATAACTAAAATACCTGATTCACGCGTGGATCCAGAAAGTTTTTTCAGAGGGGGTCCAACTTTTTTTACGTTCTCTTTTAGTTGATTAGGGGTGAGAGGATCCAAATACCACTATCAGTGGGCCATCATCGGCCCGCCAGCATTGAATGCTGGATTGATAGCTTTGTGATTTTAAGGGGATCCGGACCAGTATTGCTAAGGAAACCTATATCTTTTGTAATTTTCCAGGGGGGGGGGGTGGGGTTCGAACTTCCTGCCCCCCCCCCCCTCTGGATCCGCACATGATGGAAGGACCTCTGACAGTTGTAATGGAAATCATGTGTATCGCTGCCTATAATTTTGATAAAAAAATTGGTCAAATGCTTCCATCTTTATATATAAGCTCGCTGTTATTATCTTTTTTTTACGATATTGCATTTAATTTCCCATTTCAATGGAAGTACGGCTTTATTTTGGGGCTAAATGGTCATTTTGTATTGTGCCGTCAGAAATTCAGTGGACATCGTTTTTCTTTTTTAAAATGTCTTTAATGATATCATTTCGGACTGAAATTTTGCATATGCATATAATATATCACCGCCTAATATACAATTGCATGTTTGAACATTTAAGACTGGAAAATAAGTCTGGAATTTCTTGAAAAATAAAATAACTTAGTCGTTTTCGATTTAGAAAACTCTTCATTTCCCCCCAATGTATTTCCTATTGCCCGCTGGGAGGAGGGGCCGCAGAGAAGAGAGATGTCTCGCGGGACTATCGTACATCAGGTTGTATGATAAAGAAAACGGTCACTAGCAGGATAACTCTTGGTGTGTCTACATACACACTGCAACTGCTTTGAAGAGACTGCGCAAATAACAATTCTGTCTGAGTTATATCATATTTCACGAAAATCAAATTTCGCATCTTGCTTTCTAAGCGTTCATGGTTAAATGACATATAGCAATTGGACTGCGACTGAGAAAAACTGTGTTCGGTGATTTGTAACAACAAAGGGGCAGATCAGCCTGTGCATCTGCGCAGTCTCATCAGCAACTTTGTCTGCTTTTTGAAAGTCATATCTAGACTCACTACGGGCGAAACTTTGATTTTCTTGCTAGCCTGTAAAGCCGAGGAGACTGGTTTTCGCGCATTGTGACCTCGTATATTTCTGTTGCTTGCTCGTCAGCTCTAGGACAAATATTAAAAGTGCAACAGATAATAATATTTGAACAATACTGAGGAAGGTATTCATCAGATATGTTAAAGGGATATTTCAGACTTTTTTTCATATGCATTTATTATAGAGCTAACAGTATACAGGGAACCATATGATCATTAATTTTGTTAAAACTGCTCCAATTAGCCCTTAATTTAATTACACTCACATGCCACAGGGGATCGCCATTAATCACTTGAATACTCAAGAAGTATTCCTCAGGCATCACTACAGAAGTGGCAGTTACCAGGTCAAATATGTTAATTACAGTCAGTGTATAGTGTCTGTCTGATCTATTTCTAAACTGTTTGGAAGGTTTATCAAAGAGTATCAAACAGTGTGGATCCAGTTCAGGCCCGGTAAAATGTCAGACCATTTTCTTGATCAAAAAATTTTGTAAAGCTTATCAGCAGAGGACACAAACAGGTTTAAAGTTAAATGGTATGAGCATCCAACATCGCATCTGCATTTGATTATAGTCTGATCAGTGTTTTCATAGAACAGAACAGTACCATAATGGGTAGGTAAGTATCCAAGCTTTGAGGACTGACTAAAATTGGCAGATGCATGAACAAACAGACGAGACTCTGATCAGCCTGAATATTGACATTGTTTTGTCAGAGTCTTTGCTGTCTGCATGGACCAATGCGAAGGCTGATCTGAGTCTGTTTGGCTTGCAAGCCATTTTGTTGGTTTGAATTTTCAAGAATTTGCTCAGATTTATGGAAATTATAATTGGAATGACAAAAATTATGACATTAAATAATGCTCTTTGCGAATACAGGATTAATTTGAATGTTTTAATTGTCTTTCTATTTCTTTAAGAAATCACATTTTCAAAAAGCTTTTCAGGAATGCGATCAGAGCACCAAGCAGTTTAGATCCTGATCAGGTCCCTTAATTTGTCAGACCTGGTCTGGGTCCAAAATGTTTGCAAAGCAGAATACATCATGAACAGAGCTAAATGTTACAATTTCAATTAATGCTATAAACTATTACTTACTTAGGGGCTCTTAACCAGACTGCTTAATTATGCAGTGTAAAAATGTAACATGGGCAGTGTCTAAACCAATTCTTATTCTTATCACTTAAAGCCATCATTACAGAATGAAATAATTGAATGGAATCATAGCGAATTATAGGCCCCTCTTCTGGGAGCTGATTCCATTTAGTCACAGCTGAGGTAAACAGACGCCTGATCTCAAGCTTTTAAATGTACCAGATGAAAAAGATGTCTGCAGACAGTTATTGGTTTTTTTTAATTTTTATTTTGTCCTCAACTTATTTTACAGTTTATAGAGGGGGTCCAATACTTTTCCAAGGATCCTGAGGAGTCTAACATTTTCCAGGCGGGGGGGGGGGGGGGGGGGGTCCAACTTTTTCCAGGGAAGGGGGGTCCTAATCATAATATCTAAAGAAACCCATATATCTTGTGATTTTCTAGGAGGGGGGGGGGGTCCGGACCCCCTATCCCCCCCTCTGGATCCGCACATGCAAAATTTCAATTTAGGTCTGTTTTGAGCCATGCCATGCTCGAGCGGCGCCCATCCCCTGTAAGAGTGAGCCCATATTCCCACTGACTATATAGGTCATCAAATGGTAGGTTTGGAGTTAAAATTAAAACTAAATTGCAAGTGAGTTTCCTCCCAATGGAAATAATCACAATTACTCCTCCTCACTCCACAAAGTCTCAAAATAAGAGAAAAAAGACCATTAATAAGGTATTTATTTCCCTTATTTTAACATACAGAGCTTGGGGGGGGGGTATTATACAAGAGCAGGACGGAGATGCGGATTGCACTTTTATACAGAGGGGGCAGGTGCCCACATTCAAAGGGGCAAATGTCCATCCCCTCATATAGGTTAGATACGATTTTTTTTTATGTAGGGGACAAACAACCCTTGCCATGAGGCATATGTTCGCATACCCGATGAAAAAAGTATTTTAGTTAGGGATTAAAGCAATGGGAAGGGTTTTAATCTGACATACATGTACACGGACATTATGATTCACATATCATAGGCCTATTTATTGCTACTGACTGCTTAACAGGAAATGACTCGTATAGGCTTTTAAACCAAGGACATTATGAAGCACCCCCCCCTCTCCACTGTCACGCTTGACAGAATATTTCCACCAGCGTAAAATGTGGCATCTTCCAAAATATTGTCCAAATGGGAATGGCATTTTTCATGAAAACTTTAAACGATATGTGTATAGGAAGAGCAAGAAAAAGTAACATAGCAATAAAACAATGCTCTACTCTAAACTGGTGTGCCACCCGCACTTTGCAACTTAGCTGGGTAGTTCCATGACGTCACTCTGCGGTCACTAAGTAGAACGACTTTCGTTTTGACAGAAGAAAGATAACATTATACAATGAATGTTTGATGAAAAACAGTGTTTTGGGGATTCACTTGGAGTTCCGCGCTGATGGGATTTGATCTCTGTGTACTTTGACAGGTAGTTTTTTTGATCAATCTTAAGATGAAAAGGATGTTGGCCTTTGAGAAGCGGTATCCCCGGCGCAATTCCACGTCGGTCATCTCTTCATGCCATGGTTTGCTCTTTCTCTCACGTTTTTTCCATTTCTTTGCCTTCCTGGATGGACAAACGCTATGTCGGCGGCCATTTTGTTTCGGGCTAATGACTGATTAAATTGGTTAATTCACCTCCTAGACGTCGATTAAATTTAATTGAGGAATCGGGGTTAAATTAAGGGTTTAATCCATGATTAAAAGATAATTGAGCTTCGTACAACTCGATTTAATAAGGCGCTAATTAATCGAGGTTTTAATCCATGATTAAAAGATAATTGAGCTTCGTACAACCGGGTCCAGGACCCGGTTGTACGAAGCTCTATTAAATTTAATCATGGATTAAGCGTTAATCAATCATTAAAATCTTAACAATGGATTAACTAATTGATGTATTTAAATGTGTTGTACGAAGCCTCATTAAACGGTTGATTAGTTAATTGACCTTTAATCGAGGGTTCGTAATTAATTTCAATAGAAATCATAAAACCAGTCTCCCATAATTCAGCCATGTAAACAAAACGCCGCCATATTAGAAAAGAGAAAGTCTCGAGTCAAAACTTACAAATCAAGTTTAGGACGTAAAGAAAGAGGAGGAATCAAGCTGATCGGGATGGTCGATTGTAACCCGGGGATCGTTACTCCTGTAACGTTCTTTTCGCAATAAAAGGTTAATTTTCTATGAAACACAGTGAGAGTGTAAAGATATACCAAGCATCCAGATATCACGGAAATGTTAAGGCTGTCTACTCCATGTACTCTATGATTGTTTTTTTGACAGAGTCTGTTGAAATAAAGCGTCGCCAATGACAATGTAAACAATGACGTCATTGTCTTGTTGCTATTTTCATCACGCCAGTTTTATCTGACTCACTGGGGCACCTGGTATAACTATGCAAGAACACTCGGGGGGGGGGGGGGGGGGGGGGGGTTCTCTGATATTTTCATATATACGTAGGCTCGGGTAAAAAAATTTTTGGGTGCTTGAAATTCCTGATATTTTTGGGGGTGAAAGGTAGATGCTGGGCGTGAGCCTACGCATGCAGAAAAAAATAGAGACCTCCCCCCGGGAACACTCAGGCTTTGCAGAAATCTGGCGTTTGAAAAACCCAGCAAGCAATCTATATGAGACCCATATGGGTCCCATGTGGGCACCCGTATGGGACCCATATGGACAGTGCAACCGGGTTCCATATGGGTCCCATATGGGCTGGCCCATGTAAATAAAATAAAATAAATGGTAGAAGCAGGGGCGGATCCAGGATTTCTTGTAAGGGGGTTCAAATTTACAAAGGAGGTTTCGATTTGAAAATTGTACATGATTATTTGATAGTTTATGCTGATTTTGCTTGAAATTCCTCATAAAAATGGAATAATTTTGTCTCAAATGGGGGTTCAAGCGAACCACATGAATCCCCTCTGAATCCGCAACTGTAGAAGCTAGCCATGCATTATAAACAAGGAAATAATTTTATATAAAGATGATTATATCATTAATTTTTTTTCTTCATGGGACTGTTATATGGGACCCATATGGGCAACCCGCAAATGGGCTAACCCATATGGAACCCATGTAGGGAGCGCAGTTGCTCAGTAGTAGGGTGCTTGACTCGAGACCGAAGGGCCGCGGGTTCGAGTCTAACCGGCGTCACTGCGTTGTGGTCCTTGAGGAAGGCACATTTATCCTAGCTTAGTACTGGTTAAATCCAGGAAGACTCGTCCCTATATAACTGAAAGATTGTTGATTGGACGTAAAGAATCAAATCAACAAAAACACCAATATGGGACCCCATACGGAACCCGGTTGCACTCCCCATATGGGTAGCCCATATGAAACCCATATATTTGCTGGGAAGGCGAGCCTGCGCGAGATTAAAATCAAGAACATGAGCCCATGGGGACCCTGAACACCCCAAATAACGACACACTCAGGTCGAAAACGAAGACGACCAAATGACAGAGTTACCACCGAATTCCGCATCCCTAACCAACCCCATGCCTCTCCTCAAAATTAGCTCTATGATATGAAAATGAAAAAAAGAACGCAACCGTAACATCGGGTTTTCATTCGAAATAGTTAAACAATAAGCCTAGAACAAAACGAACGTCAGATGCTACCCCTCAGTAAACAGTATTGGATCTATTCAGACGCAACAAAAGTTGGAACTGAAACGGCCCAAATCAGTTTTAAACTATAAAACAAACAGGAATACAAAACAAACACCCTGTAACATGATCAAACATGATCAGACTGACAAAATTCGGGACTGCGCCTGATTCGCGGTGTTTATTTTGTTTGTTTGATTTGATTCTTTACGTCCCAGTCAACAATCTTTCAGTTACGTAGGGACAGGTCTTCCTGGGCTGAACCAGTACTATGCTAGGATTAATGTGTCTTGCTCAATGACACGACGCAGTGACGAAACTGTGGCCCTTTTGTCTCGAGTTCGCAGTGTTTGAATACAAAATGCGGTCAAAGCAAACTCTTTGGAACTGGGCCTGGCCGGAGACCAGGTTGGGCCGGGTACGGGTCCAGACTTTTTGGCCAAACAAATCTGGGTCTATAGATTTTGTAGAATCTTTAAGCGAAAATATGGGCATATACATGGAATTCAGAAAAGTTTGGCCATTCAAATGCCAAAACTCAGAAAACGGGACATTCATAATACTTTCTTTTTTTTAAAAAAAAAGAGGGGGTTTATACCTGGCGGCGCTGAAAAAGGGGGGTATTCGGGCGCACATCCGTACTATGTCATACATAGGGAGTTACCCCCCGAGAATGTCGTAAGGGGCGATCAAAAGTTATGCAAACGGTCGCCTTACAATGCCTCCTTAAAGTATATTTCAACATGCTATACTAAATGCTAAATAAATTGCCTGAATCGATGTGTGATATCATTGTGATCTTCAGAAAAATTAAAACTATTTTGATTTTGATCAGTTTTAAACGTTATTTTTTGCATCCTGAAAAGTCAATACTTAACTTAAGTCTTCCTTAACTCTAAGGAGGCATTGTAATTCCGGGCCCAGATCTTGTAATATTGTCGCATAGAAGTTCAAAATAGGCGTAAGTGACTGTACCGACGTAACATGTAGATGTAATGATTTTATAACTAACTCAAAAAAATCAGTATATGATACATGTATACAGCAATCTTTTATTGTTTAGTCGGTATGTGAAATTACAGGACTTGTCACAAAAGTAAAGATGTCTCTTCGGGACATACAGCTGCATCTGAGCCGATTTTTCTGTTGGCATGCTGGTCTGGGTTACGGAACAAGAAGCTCACCACAGATGAAGACAAGTAACATGAATTTAACATTGCTAACAACAAACAGTAAGGCGACGAAGCGATGGGGTGCGGAGGAGAGGTTAACTATTACTCCCTGCGCTTCTCGCATACCTGCAAACCCTCCCACACATTACTAGCACATGTAACTAAAGCGACCTCAAACTTGTTGGTTACAAAATCATGCGCGGATCCAGGAATTTTTTCGGGGGGGGGGGGGGGGGGGGGGGGGGGTCATGATGGACAACGCATTTTTTTTAATTTTTATTTTGTCCTCAACTTATTTTACAGTTTATAGAGGGGGTCCAATACTTTTCCAAGGATCCTGAGGAGTCTAACATTTTCCAGGCGGGGGGGGGGGGGGGGGGTCCAACTTTTTCCAGGGAAGGGGGGTCCTAATCATAATATCTAAAGAAACCCATATATCTTGTGATTTTCTAGGAGGGGGGGGGGTCCGGACCCCCTATCCCCCCCTCTGGATCCGCACATGCAAAATTTCAATTTAGGTCTGTTTTGAGCCATGCCATGCTCGAGCGGCGCCCATCCCCTGTAAGAGTGAGCCCATATTCCCACTGACTATATAGGTCATCAAATGGTAGGTTTGGAGTTAAAATTAAAACTAAATTGCAAGTGAGTTTCCTCCCAATGGAAATAATCACAATTACTCCTCCTCACTCCACAAAGTCTCAAAATAAGAGAAAAAAGACCATTAATAAGGTATTTATTTCCCTTATTTTAACATACAGAGCTTGGGGGGGGGGGGTATTATACAAGAACAGGACGGAGATGCGGATTGCACTTTTATACAGAGGGGGCAGGTGCCCACATTCAAAGGGGCAAATGTCCATCCCCTCATATAGGTTAGATACGATTTTTTTTTATGTAGGGGACAAACAACCCTTGCCATGAGGCATATGTTCGCATACCCGATGAAAAAAGTATTTTAGTTAGGGATTAAAGCAATGGGAAGGGTTTTAATCTGACATACATGTACACGGACATTATGATTCACATATCATAGGCCTATTTATTGCTACTGACTGCTTAACAGGAAATGACTCGTATAGGCTTTTAAACCAAGGACATTATGAAGCACCCCCCCCCCCCCCCTCTCCACTGTCACGCTTGACAGAATATTTCCACCAGCGTAAAATGTGGCATCTTCCAAAATATTGTCCAAATGGGAATGGCATTTTTCATGAAAACTTTAAACGATATGTGTATAGGAAGAGCAAGAAAAAGTAACATAGCAATAAAACAATGCTCTACTCTAAACTGGTGTGCCACCCGCACTTTGCAACTTAGCTGGGTAGTTCCATGACGTCACTCTGCGGTCACTAAGTAGAACGACTTTCGTTTTGACAGAAGAAAGATAACATTATACAATGAATGTTTGATGAAAAACAGTGTTTTGGGGATTCACTCGGAGTTCCGCGCTGATGGGATTTGATCTCTGTGTACTTTGACAGGTAGTTTTTTTGATCAATCTTAAGATGAAAAGGATGTTGGCCTTTGAGAAGCGGTATCCCCGGCGCAATTCCACGTCGGTCATCTCTTCATGCCATGGTTTGCTCTTTCTCTCACGTTTTTTCCATTTCTTTGCCTTCCTGGATGGACAAACGCTATGTCGGCGGCCATTTTGTTTCGGGCTAATGACTGATTAAATTGGTTAATTCACCTCCTAGACGTCGATTAAATTTAATTGAGGAATCGGGGTTAAATTAAGGGTTTAATCCATGATTAAAAGATAATTGAGCTTCGTACAACTCGATTTAATAAGGCGCTAATTAATCGAGGTTTTAATCCATGATTAAAAGATAATTGAGCTTCGTACAACCGGGTCCAGGACCCGGTTGTACGAAGCTCTATTAAATTTAATCATGGATTAAGCGTTAATCAATCATTAAAATCTTAACAATGGATTAACTAATTGATGTATTTAAATGTGTTGTACGAAGCCTCATTAAACGGTTGATTAGTTAATTGACCTTTAATCAAGGGTTCGTAATTAATTTCAATAGAAATCATAAAACCAGTCTCCCATAATTCAGCCATGTAAACAAAACGCCGCCATATTAGAAAAGAGAAAGTCTCGAGTCAAAACTTACAAATCAAGTTTAGGACGTAAAGAAAGAGGAGGAATCAAGCTGATCGGGATGGTCGATTGTAACCCGGGGATCGTTACTCCTGTAACGTTCTTTTCGCAATAAAAGGTTAATTTTCTATGAAACACAGTGAGAGTGTAAAGATATACCAAGCATCCAGATATCACGGAAATGTTAAGGCTGTCTACTCCATGTACTCTATGATTGTTTTTTTGACAGAGTCTGTTGAAATAAAGCGTCGCCAATGACAATGTAAACAATGACGTCATTGTCTTGTTGCTATTTTCATCACGCCAGTTTTATCTGACTCACTGGGGCACCTGGTATAACTATGCAAGAACACTCGGGGGGGGGGGGGGGGGGGGGGGGGGTTCTCTGATATTTTCATATATACGTAGGCTCGGGTAAAAAAATTTTTGGGTGCTTGAAATTCCTGATATTTTTGGGGGTGAAAGGTAGATGCTGGGCGTGAGCCTACGCATGCAGAAAGAAATAGAGACCTCCCCCCGGGAACACTCAGGCTTTGCAGAAATCTGGCGTTTGAAAAACCCAGCAAGCAATCTATATGAGACCCATATGGGTCCCATGTGGGCACCCGTATGGGACCCATATGGACAGTGCAACCGGGTTCCATATGGGTCCCATATGGGCTGGCCCATGTAAATAAAATAAAATAAATGGTAGAAGCAGGGGCGGATCCAGGATTTCTTGTAAGGGGGTTCAAATTTACAAAGGAGGTTTCGATTTGAAAATTGTACATGATTATTTGATAGTTTATGCTGATTTTGCTTGAAATTCCTCATAAAAATGGAATAATTTTGTCTCAAATGGGGGTTCAAGCGAACCACATGAATCCCCTCTGAATCCGCAACTGTAGAAGCTAGCCATGCATTATAAACAAGGAAATAATTTTATATAAAGATGATTATATCATTAATTTTTTTTCTTCATGGGACTGTTATATGGGACCCATATGGGCAACCCGCAAATGGGCTAACCCATATGGAACCCATGTAGGGAGCGCAGTTGCTCAGTAGTAGGGTGCTTGACTCGAGACCGAAGGGCCGCGGGTTCGAGTCTAACCGGCGTCACTGCGTTGTGGTCCTTGAGGAAGGCACATTTATCCTAGCTTAGTACTGGTTAAATCCAGGAAGACTCGTCCCTATATAACTGAAAGATTGTTGATTGGACGTAAAGAATCAAATCAACAAAAACACCAATATGGGACCCCATACGGAACCCGGTTGCACTCCCCATATGGGTAGCCCATATGAAACCCATATATTTGCTGGGAAGGCGAGCCTGCGCGAGATTAAAATCAAGAACATGAGCCCATGGGGACCCTGAACACCCCAAATAACGACACACTCAGGTCGAAAACGAAGACGACCAAATGACAGAGTTACCACCGAATTCCGCATCCCTAACCAACCCCATGCCTCTCCTCAAAATTAGCTCTATGATATGAAAATGAAAAAAAGAACGCAACCGTAACATCGGGTTTTCATTCGAAATAGTTAAACAATAAGCCTAGAACAAAACGAACGTCAGATGCTACCCCTCAGTAAACAGTATTGGATCTATTCAGACGCAACAAAAGTTGGAACTGAAACGGCCCAAATCAGTTTTAAACTATAAAACAAACAGGAATACAAAACAAACACCCTGTAACATGATCAAACATGATCAGACTGACAAAATTCGGGACTGCGCCTGATTCGCGGTGTTTATTTTGTTTGTTTGATTTGATTCTTTACGTCCCAGTCAACAATCTTTCAGTTACGTAGGGACAGGTCTTCCTGGGCTGAACCAGTACTATGCTAGGATTAATGTGTCTTGCTCAATGACACGACGCAGTGACGAAACTGTGGCCCTTTTGTCTCGAGTTCGCAGTGTTTGAATACAAAATGCGGTCAAAGCAAACTCTTTGGAACTGGGCCTGGCCGGAGACCAGGTTGGGCCGGGTACGGGTCCAGACTTTTTGGCCAAACAAATCTGGGTCTATAGATTTTGTAGAATCTTTAAGCGAAAATATGGGCATATACATGGAATTCAGAAAAGTTTGGCCATTCAAATGCCAAAACTCAGAAAACGGGACATTCATAATACTTTCTTTTTTTAAAAAAAAAGAGGGGGTTTATACCTGGCGGCGCTGAAAAAGGGGGGTATTCGGGCGCACATCCGTACTATGTCATACATAGGGAGTTACCCCCCGAGAATGTCGTAAGGGGCGATCAAAAGTTATGCAAACGGTCGCCTTACAATGCCTCCTTAAAGTATATTTCAACATGCTATACTAAATGCTAAATAAATTGCCTGAATCGATGTGTGATATCATTGTGATCTTCAGAAAAATTAAAACTATTTTGATTTTGATCAGTTTTAAACGTTATTTTTTGCATCCTGAAAAGTCAATACTTAACTTAAGTCTTCCTTAACTCTAAGGAGGCATTGTAATTCCGGGCCCAGATCTTGTAATATTGTCGCATAGAAGTTCAAAATAGGCGTAAGTGACTGTACCGACGTAACATGTAGATGTAATGATTTTATAACTAACTCAAAAAAATCAGTATATGATACATGTATACAGCAATCTTTTATTGTTTAGTCGGTATGTGAAATTACAGGACTTGTCACAAAAGTAAAGATGTCTCTTCGGGACATACAGCTGCATCTGAGCCGATTTTTCTGTTGGCATGCTGGTCTGGGTTACGGAACAAGAAGCTCACCACAGATGAAGACAAGTAACATGAATTTAACATTGCTAACAACAAACAGTAAGGCGACGAAGCGATGGGGTGCGGAGGAGAGGTTAACTATTACTCCCTGCGCTTCTCGCATACCTGCAAACCCTCCCACACATTACTAGCACATGTAACTAAAGCGACCTCAAACTTGTTGGTTACAAAATCATGCGCGGATCCAGGAATTTTTTCGGGGGGGGGGGGGGGGGGGGGGGGGGGGGGGTCATGATGGACAACGCATTTTTTTTAATTTTTATTTTGTCCTCAACTTATTTTACAGTTTATAGAGGGGGTCCAATACTTTTCCAAGGATCCTGAGGAGTCTAGCATTTTCCAGGCGGGGGGGGGGGGGTCCAACTTTTTCCAGGGAAGGGGGGTCCTAATCATAATATCTAAAGAAACCCATATATCTTGTGATTTTCTAGGAGGGGGGGGGGGGGTCCGGACCCCCTATCCCCCCCTCTGGATCCGCACATGCAAAATTTCAATTTAGGTCTGTTTTGAGCCATGCCATGCTCGAGCGGCGCCCATCCCCTGTAAGAGTGAGCCCATATTCCCACTGACTATATAGGTCATCAAATGGTAGGTTTGGAGTTAAAATTAAAACTAAATTGCAAGTGAGTTTCCTCCCAATGGAAATAATCACAATTACTCCTCCTCACTCCACAAAGTCTCAAAATAAGAGAAAAAAGACCATTAATAAGGTATTTATTTCCCTTATTTTAACATACAGAGCTTGGGGGGGGGGGGTATTATACAAGAACAGGACGGAGATGCGGATTGCACTTTTATACAGAGGGGGCAGGTGCCCACATTCAAAGGGGCAAATGTCCATCCCCTCATATAGGTTAGATACGATTTTTTTTTATGTAGGGGACAAACAACCCTTGCCATGAGGCATATGTTCGCATACCCGATGAAAAAAGTATTTTAGTTAGGGATTAAAGCAATGGGAAGGGTTTTAATCTGACATACATGTACACGGACATTATGATTCACATATCATAGGCCTATTTATTGCTACTGACTGCTTAACAGGAAATGACTCGTATAGGCTTTTAAACCAAGGACATTATGAAGCACCCCCCCCCCCTCTCCACTGTCACGCTTGACAGAATATTTCCACCAGCGTAAAATGTGGCATCTTCCAAAATATTGTCCAAATGGGAATGGCATTTTTCATGAAAACTTTAAACGATATGTGTATAGGAAGAGCAAGAAAAAGTAACATAGCAATAAAACAATGCTCTACTCTAAACTGGTGTGCCACCCGCACTTTGCAACTTAGCTGGGTAGTTCCATGACGTCACTCTGCGGTCACTAAGTAGAACGACTTTCGTTTTGACAGAAGAAAGATAACATTATACAATGAATGTTTGATGAAAAACAGTGTTTTGGGGATTCACTCGGAGTTCCGCGCTGATGGGATTTGATCTCTGTGTACTTTGACAGGTAGTTTTTTTGATCAATCTTAAGATGAAAAGGATGTTGGCCTTTGAGAAGCGGTATCCCCGGCGCAATTCCACGTCGGTCATCTCTTCATGCCATGGTTTGCTCTTTCTCTCACGTTTTTTCCATTTCTTTGCCTTCCTGGATGGACAAACGCTATGTCGGCGGCCATTTTGTTTCGGGCTAATGACTGATTAAATTGGTTAATTCACCTCCTAGACGTCGATTAAATTTAATTGAGGAATCGGGGTTAAATTAAGGGTTTAATCCATGATTAAAAGATAATTGAGCTTCGTACAACTTGATTTAATAAGGCGCTAATTAATCGAGGTTTTAATCCATGATTAAAAGATAATTGAGCTTCGTACAACCGGGTCCAGGACCCGGTTGTACGAAGCTCTATTAAATTTAATCATGGATTAAGCGTTAATCAATCATTAAAATCTTAACAATGGATTAACTAATTGATGTATTTAAATGTGTTGTACGAAGCCTCATTAAACGGTTGATTAGTTAATTGACCTTTAATCAAGGGTTCGTAATTAATTTCAATAGAAATCATAAAACCAGTCTCCCATAATTCAGCCATGTAAACAAAACGCCGCCATATTAGAAAAGAGAAAGTCTCGAGTCAAAACTTACAAATCAAGTTTAGGACGTAAAGAAAGAGGAGGAATCAAGCTGATCGGGATGGTCGATTGTAACCCGGGGATCGTTACTCCTGTAACGTTCTTTTCGCAATAAAAGGTTAATTTTCTATGAAACACAGTGAGAGTGTAAAGATATACCAAGCATCCAGATATCACGGAAATGTTAAGGCTGTCTACTCCATGTACTCTATGATTGTTTTTTTGACAGAGTCTGTTGAAATAAAGCGTCGCCAATGACAATGTAAACAATGACGTCATTGTCTTGTTGCTATTTTCATCACGCCAGTTTTATCTGACTCACTGGGGCACCTGGTATAACTATGCAAGAACACTCGGGGGGGGGGGGGGGGGGGGGGGGTTCTCTGATATTTTCATATATACGTAGGCTCGGGTAAAAAAATTTTTGGGTGCTTGAAATTCCTGATATTTTTGGGGGTGAAAGGTAGATGCTGGGCGTGAGCCTACGCATGCAGAAAGAAATAGAGACCTCCCCCCGGGAACACTCAGGCTTTGCAGAAATCTGGCGTTTGAAAAACCCAGCAAGCAATCTATATGAGACCCATATGGGTCCCATGTGGGCACCCGTATGGGACCCATATGGACAGTGCAACCGGGTTCCATATGGGTCCCATATGGGCTGGCCCATGTAAATAAAATAAAATAAATGGTAGAAGCAGGGGCGGATCCAGGATTTCTTGTAAGGGGTTCAAATTTACAAAGGAGGTTTCGATTTGAAAATTGTACATGATTATTTGATAGTTTATGCTGATTTTGCTTGAAATTCCTCATAAAAATGGAATAATTTTGTCTCAAATGGGGGTTCAAGCGAACCACATGAATCCCCTCTGAATCCGCAACTGTAGAAGCTAGCCATGCATTATAAACAAGGAAATAATTTTATATAAAGATGATTATATCATTAATTTTTTTTCTTCATGGGACTGTTATATGGGACCCATATGGGCAACCCGCAAATGGGCTAACCCATATGGAACCCATGTAGGGAGCGCAGTTGCTCAGTAGTAGGGTGCTTGACTCGAGACCGAAGGGCCGCGGGTTCGAGTCTAACCGGCGTCACTGCGTTGTGGTCCTTGAGGAAGGCACATTTATCCTAGCTTAGTACTGGTTAAATCCAGGAAGACTCGTCCCTATATAACTGAAAGATTGTTGATTGGACGTAAAGAATCAAATCAACAAAAACACCAATATGGGACCCCATACGGAACCCGGTTGCACTCCCCATATGGGTAGCCCATATGAAACCCATATATTTGCTGGGAAGGCGAGCCTGCGCGAGATTAAAATCAAGAACATGAGCCCATGGAGACCCTGAACACCCCAAATAACGACACACTCAGGTCGAAAACGAAGACGACCAAATGACAGAGTTACCACCGAATTCCGCATCCCTAACCAACCCCATGCCTCTCCTCAAAATTAGCTCTATGATATGAAAATGAAAAAAAGAACGCAACCGTAACATCGGGTTTTCATTCGAAATAGTTAAAAATTAGCC
>OZ026515.1:112883424-112899828 GCA_964019695.1 Loripinus fragilis
GAGCCTGACTGTTTCACACTGGTCAATGTAAACGCACCGGTGGTTGCTACAACGAGCTGGTGGTTGCATTTTTCAGCACCGGCGGTGGCGTAAAAGGTAAAAAAATCTATACCTGTTGACTTTATTATTTATTCATAAACTTGCATTTATTTTATTTGTGATGACACCTGGCGCACAGACCACCGGTAACATTGCAGTTTATGGCTCTGCCAAGCAATTGGTGATTTGATTCATGGTTTGGACTGCAAATCCAACAAAGTTCTGGAGTTTTGCCGTGACAGGTGCTTTTTTCTAGTGTAACTGCCTAAATTGAGTGAAATCTGCACGTCTAAGCGCAACTGTTGTCATATTCCCATGAAATAACATCCAAAAAACGATTACTACTTTGTTTGTTTTTTCTTGGTAAACTAGCAAATGTTTTATTGAGGAATTTTTATTACAACGCACTGGGAGCATTTTTTGACGCATTGATACAACGCACTGATGGTTGCACAGAATTCCTGTGGTTGCTGGTGCAGCCTAACCAGAGCATTCACTGTTCTTATAAACGGTACATAAATCGTTATTTGAGCCAGCACATGATATTTCAGTACCAGGACGAAGACTCAGGTGAGCCTGTGCAAATATACAGACTCGCCAGAGCCTTCTCTGCATAGAAAAAATAGACAGTAGTAATCGTTTATGGATGTTATTTCATGGGACTATGATAACATAGCTGCAGCTGTGCTTAGACATGCAGAATTTCCTGAAGTTAGGCAGTCACAATAGAAAAAAAGCACCTGTCACTGTCAAACTCCACAACTGTGTTGGATTTGTCGGTCAAACAATGAATTGAAACGCCAATTGCATGGCAGAGCCATAAACTGCAATGTTTCTGACGGTTTGTGCGCATTGGGTCATCAAAAGTAAAATAAATGCAAGCTTATAAAGAAATCATACAGTCAATAGGCATAGATTTTGTGGTTTTTGTACACTGATGAAGGCTCAAGCGTGACTCTGCAAATGTGTAGCCTCACCAGAGATGCTCCAGAGCTAGCCCTGTTCGCACTTTGAGAGTGTTTCTGCCTATTTTTCATATTGGCCCCAAAACTTTTAATTCAATGAGATTGTTTGTCCGTTATGATACATCACAATAGTTAAGAAGCCTCCATGCGAGCTTAAAATTTTTGTGCTTCAACAACAGCAGATTCTAGGGCGCATATTTGGTACCAGTAAAATGCAATTTGAGCACCCCAGAGATATAGGCTGCTGTCTGTTCTAAGGCGGTGATTCTGTTGTTGTTGATTCGTTGTTGATTATTACTCCCATTACTGGATTCTGTAATTGTTCTATATTTTGTTACTTTAAGTCCATTCTTGTTTTGCAATCATCTTGATGGGGAAGAGAGAGAGAGCTGGCTGCTTTGCTTAGCTAGTCTTCCTGGTGTCTCGTGATTGCTGTGTGGCTATTCCTCTCAGTGCCATGGGTTTGTCTGCAGTTTGTGATTGTGATACTCACTATTTTTGGGTGTCATTCATGCGAACAGCGATGGCTTTGGCGAGTCTGCACATTTGCTTGGTCTAGTCTGAGCCTTCGTCACAATTTTAAAAGTCTCATGTGGTGACTCAAATGGCGATTAAATGCCATTTTGTGCGAGCAGCGAAGGATCTGGCGAGTCTGCACATTTGCACAGGCTTACCTTAGCCTTCGTCACTGTACAAAATCTCTTGTGCTGCCTTAAATGGCGATTTGTGTGCTATTCCCGCCAGCAGCGAATACTCTGTTGAGTCTGCACTTTTGCGAAGGTAGTCACTGGACAATGTAATAAATATCAAGATCTCTTGTGCTGGCAGCAAAGGCTCTTGGGAGTATGCACGTTTGCACAGGCTCGCCTGAGCCTTCTATACAGTATCGAAATATCATGTGCTGGTTGAAATGGCGATTTTTGCAACGTTTATGTGAACAGCGAATGATGTGGTGAGTCTGCATCAGCAACCACAGGAATTCTGTGCAACCATCAGTGCGTTGTATCAATGCGTCAAAAAATGCTCCCAGTGCGTTGTAATAAAAACTCCTCAATAAAACATTTGCTAGTTTACCAAGAAAAAAAAAAAAAGTAGTAATCGTTTTTTGGATGTTATTTCATGGGAATATGACAACAGCTGCGCTTAGACATGCAGCTTTCACTCAATTTAGGCAGGTACACTAGAAAAAAGCACCTGTCACGGCAAAACTCCAGAACTTTGTTGGATTTGCAGTCCAAACCATGAATTATATCACCAATTACTTGGCAGAGCCATAAACTGCAATGTTACCGGTGGTCTGTGCGCCAGGTGTCATCACAAATAAAATAAATGCAAGTTTATGAATAAATAATAAAGTCAACAGGTATAGATTTTTTTACCTTTTACGCCACCACCGGTGCTGAAAAATGCAACCACCAGCTCGTTGTAGCAACCACCGGTGCGTTTACATTGACCAGTGTGCTGTTTTAAACCTGCATTAATAAAATCTGAAAGAGACCCTGAAAATATTGCTGATGCAAGTGTAGACCATGTATTAATTGATGACGATGATGACTTACTGGAATTATGATGTCAATGATGATAGTAAGAGATTTAATCCTTATCCTACTGAACCAGGATTTATCTTTTTTTGAAAACAGTGTAGAACCAGATCAGATGGCTTTTCTGAGGAAGCCATCTGATCAGGATCCACACTGTTTTCCACTGCTTGTAACTGCATGCTTATATCTGGAATGCTGCGGGACACAGTGCAGGTTAACGGGATAAAAAACTGAGATAGTAACAGCCGAGTAGGGGTTAAAATTACTGAGATAGTAACAGCCGAGTAGGGGGTAAAACTACTGAGATAGTAACAGATGAGTAGGGGTTAAAACTACTGAGATAGTAACAGCCAAGTAGGGATTAAAACAACTGAGATAGTAACAGCCGAGTAAGGGGTTAAAACTGAGATAGTAACAGCTGAGTAAGGGGTTAAAACTACTGAGATAGTAACAGCTGAGTAAGGGGTTAAAACTGAGATACAGTCAAATCTCAGTTATCCGAACGTCGATTATCCGAAACTACTCGGTTATTCGAAGACTATGGACAGTCCCGACTTTTTTCCCTATTATCCATTGCAATAAAACTACCTATTATTCGAATTTCGATTATCCGAAAAAATCAATCTTTCGAAGTGATTCGTCGGTCCCGATTAAAGAAAATGTTATTAAATTACCCTTCAAGATTCGAAGTCCAAATGTCACGCATGGTGATCATGATTTCTTTGTTTGGTCGAGTTTGATTAACACACCTGAGTGATTTAGAAAAGAAAGTTGAGACAGGTAATTGAGGTCAATTGATATCAGATTAACGCTCACACTATTACGTGATGAACCGTTAAGTGAGTAAACGGTGTCTTTTATTAAGGTTATCATTGCGATGGTTTTGTTTGATGTTTTTTAAATGTCAAAATATTAATTAGTGGCAGCTAAAATTGATTTTATTTTGATCGTGTCTTAAATTTCGTGACCACTGTTTACAATAAGCGAACACACCAAGCGGGCCAACAGGTTACAACAAAAATAACAATTTCGATAATAGACGAATTTCACGGACATGTGTTTTGGGTGCTCAAAAGAACCGTCTCATCGAAACACTACTAATGAATGTCTAAAACACAATTTTACGGTTGATGGAAACAACCAAAATCTAGGTTTGGATGCATAAGAAGACCCTCTCATCGAGACGGTTCCTTTAAACACCCAAATCGTATGTTTTCGCTGAAATAAACGAAAAGTACAAGCCAAAAAGCACACAACGTCGGGCCACCAACGGCCTGCCAGCGATATGCCATCTCATTGGCCTATCGCTGGTGGGCCGTTGATGGCCCAACGTTTTGTGCTAGCTGGGATGGAGACCCTATGACAGTAGACAGGAGATAAAAGGAGACAATATTTCGTCAGTAAATATGGTTCGTCAATTTACAATTAACATTTATTCGATGTTGTTACCATGTATATAGTGGATGTCAATAAAGATCTGATTTTCTTTTAATTTTCTGCGTTCTTAGACCTGCAAAGCATAAGAGACGATGAGGCCACAACCTCCAAGGAGCTCATTTTCTTTAATGCTTTGGCAGTTGTTCCGATTACTTCACTGAAAACATAAGTAGAAGTTGCAAACTCTGGCAAAACAATGACGTTCTTAGAAAGCATCCGAGCTTTTCGGAAAATATCCGAAAACTCCTGTTTTCGATCATTCGAACTACCGATTATTCGAAAGGAATCCAGCGGTCCCTGTCACTTCGAATAGTCGAGGTTTGACTGTAGTTACAGCTGAGTAAGGGGTTAAAACTACTGAGATAGTAACAGCCGAGTAGGGATTAAAACTACTTAGATAGTAACAGCCGAGTAAGGGGTTAAAACTGTGATGGTAACAGCTGAGTAAGGGGTTCAAACTGAGATAGTAACAGCTGAGTAAGGGGTTAAAACTGAGATAGTAACAGCCGAGTAAGGGGTTAAAACTGAGATGGTAACAGCCGTATCAGGGTTCAAACTGAGATAATAACAGCCGAGTGGACCTCTGATAAAACTGCTGTTACAGATTGTGCCATAATGAGTTATAGTAACTGTCAGGAAACTAGTGGATTGAGTGAACCTGGCTGGTTCAAACAGGAGACAATAAAAACTAAGAGGAACCTTGGTAATACTGCTACTGCAGATAGAGACTGTCTTCTAGCTGATGACCATGATAACGGAACTTTGATGAAATTAGTATATATAAGAGAACCTGACTGCTTTTAACCAGAAGCAAAGCAAACTAAACTGAGAGAAACACAGAAACTACTCCTGCTGCAAACGGAATCTGTTAACTGATCAGAGTATGATTAACTTGATTCAGATAAGCAAAAGTTTTTAATTTATAATTCGTTTTGAGTTCCTATAATATGTCTTGCTTGATAAATAAGAAAATCAGTAATTACCCACATATTTTAAAAGTAGTTGGCTGTTGCATGGAAAACAAAATAAAATGAACACCTTTGAAAATTATGAATTTTGCTGAACAAACTGCTGTTGAGCATCCATTATACAGATATTTCATGCCTGTGTTTAGTATAGTTGAAACTATTACCCCGGGGTGTTGTGGATGACCTGGTGCACTATTGCAGGAGGTCAAAGGCTGAGAGCAATAGTGCATCAGGTCGTCCACAGGAAGGGGTGGTAATAGTTTGACTATACAACACACTGGCATGAAATAACTGTTTTATTACAAGACCCATTTGGTGACCTTACCTGCTTTATTTTGTTGTCAAAGTGTTCCGCTCGTTTTAACTTAAGAAAAGGAGTACCCACACTTTATGTTTCTGACCATAAAGAACGAGGCTATGGGAGTTTTAAGGTGCAAAACCTTGCCTGATATCCGCCATTATACAATTATTGACTTCAATGAGGTAGACATGAGGATTTATCTACCCGAAAAAGAGATAAATCATCGAGGCCCCTAGGCCGAGGTGAATATCACTTTTAAGGGTAGATAAATCCTCCTGTCTACCGAAATTGAAGTCAATAACTGTTTTGTTATATGATTTTTCAACTTAGAATGGAAATGTTTTACTTTCACTTTTGTTGCTGAAGTCAACCTTCAACCTAAGGACTTTCTAACAAGTTTTATCAACTGTTATTAAATTATTTTAATGTAGTATTTTGCAATTTGAAATGTATATTAATTCTCTTAATGTGGAATGTAAAATTTAATCATAAACTTTTTTTACATTTTGTTTATTCAAACAAAGATAAATGAACGAACAAAACATAACAAAACAGTTGTTAAAATTCATGAAAGTCTTTAGTTTACCTGTTGGGATGTGAAACAGCAAATCATGTCAATTTCATGTAGCACGTGCTAGTTTTATACTCATCATGCTATTTTTAGCTCTCTAGAGGGTGATATTGCAGAAGTGTCAAAAATATTAACTTCTGGAAACTAGTTTGAGCTGGATTTTATCCTATATCACCTTCTGAGCTAGTTTAGACCAGTTTTGAGGTAGACATAGAGATTTATGAAGACAAATTGGGCCAATCAGGAGACAGGATTCTCTCCAGTCATATAACAATGTTACATAACGTCTCCTGGCTTAAGCAAACCGTACCCGCATCTTTGTCCGGCAAGTCCATGAGGGCCTTCGTGTAATTAGCAGTAAAGCGGGAAACCACGCCATGGTATAGTCCCAGTCAATATCGAAAACTATTGTGCGGGCAATAGTTCAGTGACTCATGACAGCAAAAGATAGACAGTTACTCTGTATATAGACGGTTGGGTAACAAAATATGTATGATGGTCCTCAGTTCAGGCAATTGGCATTGTGTAAGGGAAGAGAGAGGGGAGTTCCTCCTAACATTTTTTTGTCACATGGGTGACAGTATTCAGGATAATTCCTGGCCCAGAGGTTATAAAACTTTTCATGCTCAACTTAACTGAGCACAAAATTTCAACTGCTCATAAAAACTAAAATACCGACAAATAAAGAAGTTTCTCGCTTAAGTCTCTCAGATGTTGTATTTATCATGCTAATAAATGTTAAAATGACAACAATTTTGTTGGCATTTTAACGTTTATAAGCAGGATTAATTTTGTGCTTAGCTGAGTTGAGCATGAAATTTTTTTATAACCTGGGGGCCTGAACTCAGAATTTTGAAAGCACTTTATTAGCTTCTGGTTTATTTTTTCATCCTGCTTATATATTTAGTATGAGTTATATGTTTTAACTTAATGAAAATCAAGCTGCACTACTGGTAGTTATACTTATCAGACTGCACTTATCTGTTCAAATTCCTTTCCCCCCTGATTTTTCAAGTAAATACATCATATATGATCAAATCAGACAGTGTGTGTATTTAAAGCAAATAAAATTTTTACAAGGAATAAAGGGTTTGTTGAAAAAGAAGTTTTATATAAAGATATACCAATATTCTTTGTCTTAAAAATTGTACATTAAACTTAATACCAATTAGACACAAAATGATTAGGCCAGCTTGTGATATTTTGCAACTTCATAGGGCCAAGAAAAAAAATATGTGTGGTTCAGGTTACCCGACCTACCCTTAATTTTTACCCCCTTCCCTAAACTTTTTTCTCCAAATTCTGAAGTTGGAAGAGAATAGCAGAACAAAATAATTTTGTTCTGCTATTCTCTTCCAACTTCAGAATTTGGAGAAAAAAGTAAGTATCGAAATGACCATCTGAAACAGAAATCTAAATTTCTATGCATTCAGTCTTTAGTAAAATAATTAAAACAAGGTTATTTCTTCAAAAATAGACCCTTTGGTATCAGTTTTATCTTATTTAATACATTTCCAAGCAGGTTTGAATATTCCAAGAAAAAAAGTTTTCTAAATCAAATAGTATCCTACCTACTCTAATTCTATTCAGGTTGTAGCCTGAACCACACATATTTTTTATTTGGCCTAGGCAGCAATCCAATGCTAAGACATTTTTGTCCATCTGCACATTCTAGTGAGAGACCTCACTGCTTGCACACATGACATATGAAAGTAGAGGAAGGATTTGCTTCGATAAAATCCGCTAGTTTGATACTCTGGAAAAGCAGACAATGAGAGTGAATAAATATGCAGGCTTTATTCGATAAGAAGACATGGCGGACATTATGTACGTTAATCACGAAAAAGAAACATCGGGTTAAAATAAATAAAAATACTCTCAATTGTTTTTGCAAGTACAGAAGTGAGGATAATCAGGTTGCGTAAATAAATACCAAACTGACCTGAAAGCTTATCTGGAGCTCTGATACAATAAACAATCTTATTCTATTTATTTTTTGCTGCAAAACCACAAACAAATCCAAATTCAGTGGATACTTAAAGTAGATTCTAGCCAAACAAAGTTAGACCTTTGTAACTATAGCACTTTAAGCAAAAGCAAATCCATTTGTTTGTTTACAGTACTGAACTCAAGAGCCTCTACTTTGAATGCTACATGTTTATTTCGAATGGTGCTTTGAGCAATGGTATCTTTTTATGGATGCTGTATGGATGCTCTAAATTTTCTAACACTTCTGTCAAGATTCTGATTAAATGGAAAATCACATTTTAATTTTA
This sequence comes from Loripinus fragilis, assembly GCA_964019695.1. Classification (NCBI taxonomy): domain Eukaryota; kingdom Metazoa; phylum Mollusca; class Bivalvia; order Lucinida; family Lucinidae; genus Loripinus; species Loripinus fragilis. Next base: position 112,891,523 of record OZ026515.1, read on the forward strand.
TTCTGTTTTTAGCTTTAGCTTTAAACTCTTGCCTTGCTAGGAAAGTTTTCATGATATTTTGTCATCTTCTACTTAGCTTTTTGGGAACATATTGCCAGGAATAACATCCAAGTGTCTGACAGTTTGGATCTAGATCAGGAATGGTGTTGGGTTTTTTTTTTGCCTGATCTGGGTCCAAACTGCAAAAGTTATCAGCCCTTTTCCTGATTAAACCGGGTATGTCTTTAGAAAACAGTGTAGATCCAGATCAGCTGGCTTCATCAGAATCCATCTGATCAGGATCTACACTGTTTTACATGCAGTCCTAGGAAAAGCTGTATTAGTTGAAATTACGCCACTGAATCAGCTGGAAAACAGAAATGAAAGTGCCATAATAATTTATTCAGCATTACAATGGTTAAGCTAGAATTATAAAATAGCATTTACATTGCAGGCAACAATGTAAGGTTTCATTTTGTTTGGGCCATCCTTAATAAATGTGTTTGCTGTCACCCTACTTATAATTTTCCAGTAGGTACTTAATTTTTTCAACTGATCTGTTCAAAAGACATTAGAAATAAAGAAAAAATGTCTAAAATTAGAATAAAAAATATTTCTATGAAACCGCCATAGAATATTTTGGGTAGGTGGCATTTTGAGTGAGTCGGTCGGGTGACAGCAAACAAAAATAATTTTACGGATGGCCTATAATGTGTTGTTGTTTTTTTCATGTGACAGAAGGATATCATTAAAATACGTGAAAAATTAGCACAGTTTTCACTTAAAGTATACCATTATGTCAGACAATAAAAGATAGATTTTTTCCCAAGGTGGCAAGGATATGTCAGTGGAGTGCAGTGGCTCAATTGATTGAGTGTTAGACTGGGGATCAGAGGGTTGCTGGTTTGAGCCTTACCACCAGCAGAAATGCTGTGTTGTGTCCCTTAGCAAGACACTTTATCTGCTGCTTAGTAGTGGTTCAACCCAGAAAGACAGGAAATCATCTTGATATGGCTGAAAAATTGTTGACTGGGACGTAAAGCCTCAACACAAACAAAAAATATGTCAACACATTATAACTGCTTAAAAAGAAAGTGGTTTTCAACCTTAATTTGGATAAAGGAAAAAAGCAAGTTGAAGTTTAAGATTATGGCATAATGAGACATTGATTGGTAATTTCTGTAATGTAGTTGCCTTAAACTAGGCTGTAGGTCGATAAACATTACATTACCCACCATGGAGTGGAAAGACATGCAATTCAGTCCCTTTATAACACTATGTTTGTGGTCCATAGGAATGGACTGTGTTATAAGTGAAATGTGATATAAAAGGACAATTTTACAAAAGGAATTATAGTGAGCGCAGTGGCTCAGTCAGTGGTAGAGTGCTTGACTGGAGATCGAGGGGTTGTGAGTTCGAGCCTCATTGGTATCACTGCCTTGTGTCCTTGAGCAAGACACATTAATCCTTGCTTAGTACTGGTTCAACCCAAGAAGACCCGTCCCGACATAACTGATAAATTGTTGACTGGGACATAAAGAATCAATTCAAACAACCAAAGGAATTATAGGAAAATGACCATTTAATGGTCGGTCATTTAATGGTAATTTCCTTAATTCCTTTGTAAAATGCCATGGTGAAAAAAAGGGAGTCACCAAAGAACAAAGTTATATCCAAATCTGTGTTATATCGAGATGTGTTATAGAGGGACTTCACTATACTTATTTATCTGGATGTCAGGGCAACTCCCTGAAAATCTTGTGTCCAGATTTCCACCAAACTTCACAAGAGTGATCAGTGCAAGATCTACTTGAGCATATTATCAGTATGATCTGGCCTTGAGGTTATAAAATGTTTTTCATGCTCAACTCAACTGGGCATGAAATTTATCATGCTGATAAATGTTAAAATGCCAACAATTGTTGGCATTTTAACATTTATCAGCATGATAAATGCAACATCTGAGGGTTTGAGAGCAAGAAAAGTCTATATTTTCAGCATTTAAGTTTTTATGAGCAATTGAATTGTCGTGCTCAGTTAAATTGAGCATGGAAAAAGTTTTTATAATCTTGCGGAAACATTGACTACTACAGCAATCATAGCTGCAAAGAAATATTGATGATCACATCTATCATAGCTGCGAGAGAAACACTGATGATCACAGCTGCACAGAAACATTGACTATTACTGCAATCATAGCTGCAAAGAAACATTGATGATCACTGCTATCTAAGCTTCAGAGAAACATTGATGATCACAGCTATCGTAGTTGCATAGAAACACTGATGATCATAGCTGCAAAGAAACATTGATGATATCACAGCTATCATAGCTACAGAGAAACAATGACTATTACAGCAATAATAGTTGCAAAGAAACATTGATTGTTACAGTTATCATAGCTACAGAGAATCATTGATGATCACAGCTATCATAGCTGCAAAGAAACATTGATGATCACAGCTATCATAGCTACAGAGAATCATTGATGATCACAGCTATCATAGCTACAGAGAAACATTGATGATCACAGCTATCATAGCTGCAGAGAAACATTGACTATAACAGCAATCATAGCTGCATAGAAACATTGATGATCACAACAATCATAGCTGTAGAGAAACATGGGTGATCACAGCTATTATAGCTACAAAGAAACATTGACTAATACAGCAATCATTTAGGGAGAGCAGTGGTAGAGTGCTTGACTCGAGACCGAGGGGCCGCGGGTTTTAGCCTCACCTGCGTCACTGCGTTGTGTCCTTGAGCAAGAAACATTAATCCTAGCTTAGTACTGGTTCAACCCAGGAAGACCCGTCCCTTTATAACTGAAAGATTGTTGATGGGACGTAAAGAATCAAATCAAACAAACAAAACAGCAATCATTGCTGCATAGAAACATTGATGATCACAGCTGCACAGAAACATTGACTATTACAGCAACCATAGCTGCAAAGAAACATTGGTGATCACTGCTATCTAAGCTTCAGAGAAACATTGATGATGGTAGCTCCAGAGAAACATTTGACTATAACGAATCATATCTGCAAAGAAATATTGATGATCACATCTATCATAGCTGCGAGAGAAACACTGATGATCACAGCTGCACAGAAACATTGACTATTACTGCAATCATAGCTGCAAAGAAACATTGATGATCACTGCTATCTAAGCTTCAGAGAAACATTGATGATCACAGCTATCGTAGTTGCATAGAAACACTGATGATCATAGCTGCAAAGAAACATTGATGATATCATAGCTACAGAGAAACAATGACTATTACAGCAATAATAAGTGCAAAGAAACATTGATTGTTACAGTTATCATAGCTACAGAGAATCATTGATGATCACAGCTATCATAGCTGCAAAGAAACATAGTTGATTACAGCAATTATAGCTGCATAGAAACATTGATGATCACAGTTTTCATAGCTGCAGAGAACATTGACAATAACAGCAATCATATGTGCAAAGAAACATTGATGATCACAGTTTTCATAGCTGCAGAGAACATTGACAATAACAGCAATCATATGTGCATAGAAACATTGATGATCACAGTTTTCATAGCTGCAGAGAACATTGACTATAACAGCAATCATATGTGCATAGAAACATTGATGATCACAGTTTTCATAGCTGCAGAGAACATTGACTATAACAGCAATCATATGTGCATAGAAACATTGATGATCACAGCTATCATAGCTGTAGAGAAACATTGACTATGACAGCAATCATATGTGCATAGAAACATTGATGATCACAGCTATCATAGCTGTAGAGAAACATTGACTATGACAGCAATCATATGTGCATAGAAACATTGATGATCACAGCTATCATAGCTGTAGAGAAACATTGACTATAACAGCAATCATATGTGCATAGAAACATTGATGATCACACCTATCATATCTGCAGAGAAACATTGACTATAACAGCAATCATATGTGCATAGTAACATTGATGATCACAGCAATCATAGCTGTAGAGAAACATTGACTATAACAGCAATCATATGTGCATAGAAACATTGACTATAACAGCAATCATATGTGCATAGAAACATTGATGATCACAGCAATCATATGTGCATAGTAACATTGATGATCTCAGCTGAAAAGAAACATTGATGATCACTGCTCTCTTAGCCTCAGAGAAACATTGTTGATCACAGCAATTATAGCTGCATAGAAACATTGATAATCACAACAATCGTAGCTGTAGAGAAACATGGTTGATCACAGATATCATAGCTGAAAAGATACATTGACTATTTCAGCAATCATTGCTTCATAGTAGCATTGATGATCATCATAGCTGCAGAGAAACATTGATGATCACATCTATAGTTGTTGCATAGAAAAATTGATGATCATAGCTATAGAGAAACATTGATGATCAAAGCTATCATGGCTAGAGAGAAACATTGATTATTACAGCAATCATTGCTGCATAGAAACATTAACTACCACAGTTATTATAGCTGCAGTGACTATTATAGCAATCATAGCTGCAAAAAAACATTGGTGATCACTGCTATCATAGCTGTAGAGAAACATTGATGATCACAGCTATCATAGCTGCAAAAAACAACTGCTGATCACAGCTATCATAGCTGCAAAGAAACATTGATATTTCTCTGCTGCCATGATAGTTGTGATCAATGTTTCTTTGCAGACATGATAGTTGTGATCTTCAAAATTTCTAACCAGACATGATAGCTGTGATCATCGATGTTTCTTTGCAGCTGTGATCATCGATGTTTCTTTGCAGCTATGATAGCTGTGATCATTAACATTCCTTTGATGTTCAAAGTTTCTCTACAACTGTGATCATCAATGATTCTTTTCAGCTATGATAGCTGTGATCATCACCATGATAGCTATAATATTTTTTTCTATGTTGCTATGAAAGTTGTGGTCATCAATGTTTCTTTCGTGTTTGGTACTGGTAGGGTTGCACACTCTCTAATGCAGCATTCAGAGAGATGGGGCTGTCAAATTTGGCCTGTTTGCTTCACTTGGCAAATGTAGGTGGGTGTTGGGGCCTCTCTTCTTTTCTCCCTTTCTCTGGCAGGAGTCCCGACATGACTGAAATATTGTTGACTGGGACTTTGAGTTTTAACTCAATCAATGCTTCTTTGCAACTTGTGAACTAGACTGGCAAACTACTTTTAAATAGAGAACAAAAAATGCAGATAAGGCTGCACATGTTATTGCAGCCTGATCAGCATCTCTATTGTTCAAATATCATATGCTGTAATTTAACTCTTTCCTTGCTAGTGGAGACTTGTCTGCTGATAACCTTTGCAAACAATTTGGACCCAGATCAGGACCGACAAAATGTCGGTCCTGATCTGGATCCAAATTGTTTGACACTCTGATAGAGTTCCTGAAAGATTTTTTTTTTTAAAAGTCAGCAGACGACAACAAAAAGCATGAAAATTACCAAGCATGCAAAGAGTTGGGTGATGTTTTTTCTCACAAAATGATGCAATATGAGCCGATGACTAATAATGGTTCTCACAAGTTCCACATCACAATATCCTGTCTCGAAAATAATATTATAAAAAAAAATATTTCCTCCGTAACCAGACACAAAGAATATTTTGTTCTTTACACATGTATCAAATTCTTAACTTTCTCATTTTCATTTTTATTGTGTATATAAAATTTAAGATCATTCAAATCTGTGATTTTGCGATTTGTATTTCTTTAATGGATAAGATTTTGCTTAAAATGGTAAGAAAATAAATTTGTCATCAATAGGTACCTAACCCATAAAGCGCCACCTATAATTTGCAGCAGACGACAATTTCAAATTTTGCTGCTTTTTCAAAAATTACAAATAAGGCATGATATTTCATGAGATTCTCATAAAATATACCTTATTTTGTTCAAAAATTTGGAAAGATGTCGGAAAATTTGTCGTCTGCTGCAGTCGTGATTGGCGCTTTAAGGGTTAACATATTTATCTAGATATTTTGAGCAAGTAGTGTAGAACCAGATCAGACTGAGGAGCAGTCTGATTAGGTTTTACTCAGAATGCATTTTACACTCCTTATGGAATCATACATTAAGTGTTATCTCTTTACTAGCCAGTGTTGTCTTCTGATAATTGCAAACAGTTTGGACCAAGATCAGTCCACATAAACAATGGGCTTGATCAGGTTCAAGAACTCCATTAAAAAGATTTAACCCTTTCCTTCATGAATATTCATGGTAGACTCCTCCCACTATGAATGATTATATAAATAAATTTTCATGTTGGTGCATAGAACAAAGAAATTACTTGACAGGTCCACATATATCATATTTCCATAGGCAAACAGAGTAGACCCTGATCAGGCAGCTCTTACAATCTGGGTCTGCTCTGTTTGCCAAAGCGTTATGGGCAATAAAGAAGTAGAAGTACTCATGAAAATATATAATCTTTTGATTTACCAGTACAGTAGTTAAAAAAAACTCATTTATTTAATAACTTTTTTTTTTGGGGGGGGGGGGGGCAAATATTTGGGCAGATTTATATATTATTTTCAATATCATTGGGCAAACCAAATGTTGGGCAAACTGATTCACTTGGGATTTCATTAGTAACTTAATGAGGCTCACAAATCCTAGATTTCTCTATATTTTACAGGAAAATGAGGTGATTCTTATTGAATAACTTGATGTAGTTAGTATGCAGATAGCTAACTTATTTAGTTGATTATATCAAGATACACTCCCAGTGGGGAGTTTGCAGCTGCTTGTATCGAACAGGAGCATTCAATCCACTCTGAAGTTTTAGACCAAAATGAATAGGTCCCATACAACCAGAACGTGACAGGATAGTACATAAGAGCTCATCTCAAGGTCAAGGTCACAGACTTATATGGGCCTCAACGAGAGATACCTGTCTTCAGGGGTTTGTGAACAACACAATCCGCCTGGAAAGTGTCATATCTTAACTTGCTACACACAAAATTTCAATTTCCTAGCTAGTCTCTGTAGCTGAGGAGACTGGTTTGAGTCTCTCTTTGTCGGAAAACCCGAAGACAGGTTTTCTTGCGACTAGGCCCGTTTTATATTCAAGTTTATATGTTCAAGTTTATAGGCCCTCATTTTTGTAAACCCTATAACTGATTAAATTCATGTATGGTATGATGATACACATTCATCTAAAATTTTGCATAGTACCATCCCTACTCCCAAGGTTATCTGAAGGTCAAGATCACCGACTTAAAGTTTTAGGAAGTCAAAATTTCAAACCCAATAATCAATTTGTTTCATGCTTGGAATGATGATACATGTTGGCAGTACCGCCCCCATACTGTCTGTGACCTTGGCCTTGAGATCATGTTTGGGTGGTAGTGGTAGTACCACCCAGCTACCACCCAAACATGATCTCAAAGCCAAGGTCACAGACATAACAAAATATATGATTAAGATCAATTTTAAAATCTTTGATAACTCATTGTTTTTATTGATTTCATGTGAAGTACATGTATAGCGTAGATTTGAGTACCCATGGAATACTGATCATCCGATGGATACTCGAATCCATTCCTAAATGTTTGCATAAATGGCCATGTACATGCCAAATACTTAAAAATGATTGAGTTCTATAGTCTCTTTGACATACGGCAATACAGGTAAATACCAGCAAATCGACGTATACCAGTACCTTTACCAGTTTGCTGATAGTGTTACTGAAATAATTTTTTGGAATGACAAAAAAAATCATGAAAAAATACTCAGCATGCAAAGAGTTATAACTGATCTCTGACAGAGCCCCCCTTGGGACTCACTCCATGTTTGGTAGTGTACAGGACCTGGTTCTGTGTTCAATACACATTTTGTGACTTGGTCGTATTGGATATTTGTCGGGTTTGTAAAATTATTGAATTCTGATGCTATTTGGTTAGAACTTTATTACCCTGTGATTTTAACACTCAAATATGTTTTAACTGAAAGTAGAATAAAGATGTATAAGAAAACATTTAGGTAATATTTATGATGTATAATATAGGATCATGCATGGTTTTTTCATGCAATGATGTTTGCGGAGACTCAAGAAAGGGGACACTCAATATCAAAATGGGGAGGGACGTGCCAATAGGATCCGTACTCCTTTCCAGATGTAATTAAGACCCCTTTCCAGACATGCCTCTGAATTTTATCATAAGAGTCTTAATTGGCTTTTTTAGCTCACCTGAGCCATAGGCTCAAAATGAGCTATTGTGATCCTATGATGTCCGTCCAAGTGCGGATCCAGAGGGGGCACCAGGGGGTCTGGAATCATATCTCAATGCACATTGGTCCTAATTTATGC
>OZ026515.1:112899851-112963128 GCA_964019695.1 Loripinus fragilis
GGAAGATTTACGTTTGAGCGGATACATAATACGAAAGAGCAGATTTATTTTTACGAAAGAGCGGAGAACAATAAGGCAAAAGAGCGGATGTTTAAATATTCAAATGAGTGAATTTTCAATGTATACCTCCAGATTCAGGGGGCGGATTAAGGATTCCTGGAAATGGGGTCCATATGTATAAAGGTGCGGGGGTTCGCTTTGCTGATTTTTTCTCATTTATTTTAAATGTCCCATGACAATGAAATAATTTGGTCTCAATGAGACCAAATTATTTCATTTTCATAGGATATTTAAAAGCATGGTACCCCCTGAATCTCCTTTGGATCCGCCACTGAAATGCGCTCCCAATCACCCATTAAGGACTGAGCAATATTGGCCTTTACAGGCAATACGACTGAGTGAATACTTATTTAAAGGCCATTACCTGGAAAATTCGCTCATTTGAATGAATTATCCATCCGCTCTTTTGACTGTATGGTTCTTCGCTCATTTCATACACCGTCACGGTATGAGATCCGCTCAAACGTAATTCGCCCCCGCTTGTGTATTCCCAATTTATCACATAATCTAATAACGTCCTGTCAAAGAATTTAACCATTTACCCCATAGGGACGTCTTTTACAAATTTTGCAAACAGAGCAGACCCATATCAGGCAGCTCTTGTGAGAGCTGTCTGAACAGGGTCTACTGAATTTACTTATGGAAATATGATTAGTTTTGATCCTAAACTAGTGGATCTGACAAGTAATTTCTTTGTTCTGTTTAGCTCACCTGAGCCGAAGGTTCAAGTGGGGTATTAGTATGCCAATAGGGAGTACAGTGGCTCAGTCGTAGAGTGCTTGACACGAGACTGAGGGGTCGCGGGTTCGAGCCTCACCAGTGTCACTGCGTTGTGTTCCTTAAGCAAGACACATCTATCCTAGCTTAGTACTGGTTCAACCCAGGAAGACCCGTCCCTGTTTAACTGAAAGATTGTTGATGGGACGTAAATAATCAAATCAAACAAAAGTATGCCAATAGTCGGGCTTCTGTCCATCCGTTGGTCGTTAACGTCTGTTCACACTTTCATCTGATGAATGTTTCAGAACAAACGAGCGTCGTTTTTACCTAAACCAGTTAAGAGCAATTCTCTGTAACCACTTAAATTTTTACATAGGGTCATGGCACGCATAGTCACCGATTTTGCTGAAACTTTCCTATCTTGGTCATGGTGACCCAAAACCAAGCAATCAATACTCCTTTCATCCATATGCATGCCCGTTGCCATGGAAACGGCTTATGAACATTTTGGCTAAAAAAGTGACAAAAAATCACTTAAAATTGATGGATTTCCAAATAAAATCATTACTTTATTGTAAACCAAATGCCACCAATGATCCATATGAATGAATATATAGCACACCCTGGTTAGAAATATATAATCAAAATTACATTTGGAAAACCTCGGTTTTTATCCATACTCTGCAAAGTGGGTGGGGTTTCAGAAATTTGACAAAGGTGATTTTTGAGCATTTTCAAAGGACATTTTCATATTGAGTGCGTTCGGTTTCAAATATGCCGCCAAATTCCAGAAATAGACCAAGGTTTCTTAAATTGATATATGAAAAGACATGTTTGGGAAAGTATGGTTCATGAAGCGTTACCATAGCAACAATCAGTGTACCTTCACAAAAAGCAAATTTATCTGTGACTGTATTTCTGGTCTCATAAAATCTGCTGAAGGGACATATTTGATTTTAAAATGAGAAAACATGTTCCTTATTAAGATAATACACCGAAAATAACATATTATGTTGCAAGTGACCTGCTAAAGGTCAAGGTCAAGGTCACATAAGCAAGAAATTGACTTAAAATGAGCAATTTTCGCACATATTTAAGTCTATTTCTCTTTTATTTGACGTGACTTGGTTTTTATATTTAATCTTCTTATACACAGCTACACTGACTTTTAAATGATATAATTTTATCCTCCATATTACTTCAAGGTTAAGGTCAATGAAATTTTATATTTTTGGTTTAAAATTGGTAATATTGACAATATTTGTTAACCAATTTCTTTTATTCAGTTATGTTTAGCTTCTTCCTTTAGAAACATGCTGCACAGTATAAGATTATTAAAATAACGTGACACTATGTCTTAATTATAAGTTTGAAGGTCAATGTCATTGAAGCCAGAATTTACCATAAAATGAGGGATTTGCTCAAATATTTTAGTTTATTTTTCGAGTATTTGATGTGATTTGGTTTGTATATTTAATCTTACCAACAGCAACCAAAATGCCTTTAAATCTGAAATAATTTTATCTGCCATATTATTTCAAGGTCAAGGTCAAGGTCACTGAAATTGTCATATTTTTGGTTGTAGTATGGACATATTAACAATATTTGTTAACCAATTTATTTATTTCAGTTATGTTCAGATTAGTTCTTTAGAAATATGCTGCACAGCATAACATTGTTTAAATAACATGCCAATTTGCTTTAATTATCAGTTGAATGTCAAGGTCAAGGTCACAGAAGCCAGAAATTACCGTAAAATGAACACTTTAAGCTTATATTTAAGTTTATTTTTCCATTGTTTGATGTGATTTGATTTGTATATATAATTCTATATACTCAACTACAATGGCGTTAAAGCTGAAATAATTAAATCCTCCACATTACTTCATGATCAAGGTCAAGGTCAATGAATTTTTTTTTATATTTTTGGTTTAAATTGGAAATATTGACAATATTTGTTAATCAATTTCTTTGTTTCGTTTATGTTTAGATTTTTCATTTGAAAATTCTTTCTCTGACAGTATATATTTTCATATATCAAGGGAAACATGACGCCATAGGCCGCACCACTTGTGATTGGTCAACATAGCAGCTAAGATTTGTAACTTATACCTTCTTCTTGGTGTGTTTAAGTAGAACAGGTAATCAAGAATCTGATAGCCATTAGAGAAGGAATTGAGATAACCATTTTTCAATTGTCAGTATGTTCAGAAATCATCTTTAAGACTATGCTGAAAACTTACCTGGTATCTGATGATATAAGTCCCCAAATTAAATTATTGACTACTATTAATTATCTCCTAATTAGCCGACAAAGTTTTAAGCCCCTTAATGAGCTTGAAAGAGTTTACATATTTTTAATTGACACAACCCCTAACTGGGATACAAATCATAAACATACAAAAAATATAAACCTGAAACAAATATACTGAGGAAAATTTCAATATTTTATTATATGATGTCGAGACTGGGAGTAATATACAAATGTATCACCATGTATTAAATTGATTTACCACTAGTGGCTTACACATTTGGTCAATGTCAATTTAATATGATAGATGTCCATAACAGCATCAAAGGATCTTACATGAGTACTCATTTTCAAATTTATTAAAACAGTTAGTGAAAAGGGATAAACTGTGAGATTTGTTAAACTTTAATAGCTTTTCACTAAAATTAAGGAATTCATTAGTATAGAAGCACCATTGTAGATTCAGTTTATCACATGACTATGAAATTACCACAAATCATATTTTTGAGGCGAAACGTTCATTACATTATGCTAATAAATCTGTAAACCACTAGTGGTTAATCAATTTTATTGCATAGCGTTATATCACTCCTGACAGAATGTGTGTGATAGATTGCAAAAATCACGAACAAATTAAAGTGTTTAGTTTGAGAAGCATTTTTGCTATGTATACCAAGAGTGAATATCAATCAATATCACACTAAATTACGGATAAAATAACTTAACTATTGGGGAAATGGCTGAATTTATGTTATATTCTATCTTATGACCTATTTCAGAACATAGTCATGTTTTACCAGTATTGTATTTGCTTGATATTTCTAAAGGCAAAAGCTAGGCATAACTGGAATAAGGATGCTGTTAGTTTTTCCTTTTTATGACAAAATATATTAAAACTTCAATGAATTTGACCTTGAAGTTATGTGGAGGATAAAATTATTTCCATTTAAAACAATTAAAGAAAACATGTTTCTTAAAATAGAAAGACAAACCATAAAAAAGAAAAAGAAAGATATTTCTGATGAAAGAAGCTAAACATAATTGAAATAAAGAAATCGGTCATCAAATATTGTAGTTTTTCCAATTTATGTGCAAAAAAAAAGTTTCAGTTACCTTGACCTTGACCTTGAAGGTATCTGGAGGATTAAACTATTTCAGTTTTAAATGCATTGTTGTTGTGTAGATATGGATCAAATATACAAACCAAATAACACCAAATTATGGAGAGATAGCCTAAAATATGGGCAAAAATCGCTCATTTTATGTCAATCTATTTATTCTGTGACCTTGACCTTGAGCCTCAAATTCCTATTTAAGGCCTATTGTCATGATATCTGACAAATGCTATACTGCGCAGCATATTTCTAAAGGAAGAAGCTTAACATAACTGAAAAAAGAAATTGGTAAACATATATTGTCAATTTCTCCAATGTATGACAAAAAATATTATGAGTAAAAATCGCCCATTTTATGCCAATTTCTTGACTCTTTAACCTTGACATTTAAAAAGATAATTAAGGCAAATTGTCATATTATTTTAACAATTTTAAACCGTGCAGAATATTTCTAAAGCAAGCAGTGCAGCATACCCGAAATAAAGAAATCGGTTTGTAAATAGTGTCAGTATTTCCAATTTACAGCCAAAAATATTAAAGTTTTAGTGACCTTGGCCTTGACCTTGAAGTAATTTGGAGGATAAAATTATTTCAGTTTAAAAGGCATTGTAGTTACTTATGTAGAGATTACATATAAAAATCAAACCATGTCAAATAATGGAGAAATAGACATAAATATGCTCAAAAATCGCTCATTTTATGGTAATTTCTGGCTTCTGTGACCTTGACCTTGACCTTTAAACTGATAATTAAGGCTTATTGTCACGTTGTTCTAACAATGTTATACTGTGCAGCAAATTTCTAAAGGAAGAAGCTAAATATAACTGATTTAAGAGATTGGTTAAAGAATATTGTTAATATTTCAAATTTACAACCAAAAATATTAAAATTTCATTGACCTTGACCTTGACCTTGAAGTAATATGGAATATAAAATTATTTCATTTTAAAAGGCAGTGTAGCTGCGTATAAGAAGACTAAAGGACCTCGGACAGTCTCCTATTCAATCTGCCCAAGTTTTGACAGCCTGTTGCTAAGATAATATATATATGACAACTCAATGTTTGTGCTTAAATAAAACCCTGACATTTAGTGTACCTAGCAAAATAAAAATATTTTGAAATATTACATGATTATGCCGGGACATTAGGGTTTAGGGGTTGGGTTTTTTTTGTGACCAAATTTTATTTCACAGAAAGTCAAAGTTTCGCCGGATATTCACCTAAATACATGGAAATATAATGTTTGGGGCATAAAAAGTGCGACGAAATGATGTGTTTGCATAAATTCAGGTTGAGAAGATTTCATAGCTTCTTCTAAATCAGTATACTGTCCATAACTTTTGACAATTGCCTGTTGTGTTTGAGTTCAGCCAGTTTTACATGTTCACTGAGGTGTATTTTACTTGCTTACTGTATAAGTCATAGTCTAGATAAACACAAATTTTGAGCTTAAAATTATAAATATTTTCTAATCATCAGATTCAACCTATTATTTAGTGCTTAAAAGAACCGTCTCATAGCGACGGTTCTTTTGAGTACCCACAGCATATGCTTTGGTTGAGAAATAAGACAATTAATTGCTTGGTACTTAATCATAACTGAAGCCCTGAGACATGCTATTGTAAATTGCTATTTACCTACAGGTTTGCACAAAGTAAGTTCCTGATAAAATTTTATAATAAATTGTTTTTGAGCAGTTTGACATCGTTCCCCCCCCACCCCGTGACCAATCATGCCTTTTTTATGGTGTGTGAAATGTAAAACTACAACAGTATGCAAAAGGATTAGTTTGGTCACGGGGGGGGGGGGAGCACTTTAGTAAAACTTTTTCTATTTTCTATATGTTGAATAGCAAAAACATTTTCAACCCATATTTTTAAATAGGTACTTGTCCGATGAGCAAAACACTTTTGCGAATAATTCGAGAGTTGAACCTACTATCTTTTTGATGGAAAAACTATTGTTTTCTTTGAAACTTTTTTCTGGCCATTTTTATTTGGCGCGTTGCTGAATTCCATATGAGGCTTACTTTTTGAGAAAACTTACCTCATCGTCATAAAGAATGAAACCGATCTCAAATCAAAACTAAATGCCTCAACTTAATTTTGATTGGGTCGTACGTTCGAAAATTGGTAGCGTCATATCTAGAAAGGGGGAGATAACTATATCCTTGCGAAAAAGGGAATTGTGAAGTACGAATTTCGAATCGATTTTTTGCAGTGTTAAAACATAATTTTGTCATAAATTATTTTATTTTCTAAAATCAATTCAACTTTTATTTATTTTTAAATCAAGTTTGGCTCATTTTCTTCATTTGCAGATATAGCTAATGAGGGATAACTCTTACTATCCTATAAAATAGAACATTTCCCTCGATATCGTTTCTGATGATACCGTTATTTTTGGTAAAAATGCGTAAAACTTGATCAATTCTACGAAACATATAAATTTGCTATTCAAAAACATGATTAACAGCATTCTGATATGCTTGACGGCTGGGAAAATTGCTTGCAAAGTTGCTACCCCCGTTTGAAAAATACTCTGTTTTCGTGCAATTCACCAATACACTTGATTAGGCGCAGTCTCTGAATGCTTTTGAGAGAATTTACCTCATCGTCCTAAAGGATGAAACTAGTCTTCAATTGAAGATAAATGTCTACACTTAATTTTTTGGGGGGTCGCACACTCAGAAATTGGTAGCGCCATATTGAAAAAAGGGGAGATAACTTTATACTCGCAGAAAACAGAATCACGAAATACGAATTTTAAAAGTATCAAGTATGGACTTATTTCTGAAGACAAAGGGTCTGACACATTTCTTCAAGGTGATTTGGTATGCTAAATCCGAAAACCAATGTTTGCAAGCTGAGAAATGGCGTCTTATTGAGCTTATTTGCATGTTTTCAAGATGGCCGCCAAAATCATACAGAATCTTACATTGTTGTTGATTCATAGTTTAATGCACCTCCGAATATTTGTGGGGGTTCTGTGTTGGTCTTTGTTTTATTATGCATCTATTTGTGTCCTTTCTATTTTTGTTAACACCTTGACGAGGAAGAGAATGATAGTTGCTTTGCTTTAATTGTCTTCCTGGTGTCTTGTGACTGTAAGTGTTCTGTTCCTCTTCCTCACGATGCCATGGGTTGATCTGCAGTAGTGATTGTGTTTTTTCCTGTTTATACTCACTTACTTTTTGCGTATCTAGTGTCCAGCTATTGCAATGAATGTTTCATTCATAGCACTATTTTGGACTAGGTTCAAGCTTTTAAAGTGATAAACGAGAAATGAGTTTTAAGAATCAACAAGTAGCTTTGCTTTAACTGTCGTCATAATGTCCATTCTTCCTAGCAATACCCACAAAATGTATTACACTATCTATAAATCAAAAGTAAAAGCATTTAAATTCCTTAGTATCCAATGGTCGAATTAGACCAGCCTTGCGTCCTCAGGACATTTTCTCATGGGCTTCAAATTGTTTTATGGGACCGCCTTCATTAAGTAAAAGTATTGCCCTCAAAATAACCCCATTTGAGCTATGTGAAATTGTGTGGTTTCCATGGCAACAAACAATGCGCTTAAAAACAGTTGGGTATGTCCCTACAAATTACTTATATCTCAGCAGAAACTCATCCTAAAGTACTAACTCGATAAAAAACAAAAGTAAGACATAGCAGCTTCATTCAGCGGTAATGCCTCGGTTACATTTGCTACGGTCGTCGTACGATTTATTTGTCTACGATTTCTCTACGATTTTTTCGGCATCGTAGGCGGCTATATGCTACGACGTTTGTGTTTACATTGCTCACGATCACCTTACGATTTCTTTCCGCGAAAAACTAGGGCAAAACCTTACAGAGACCTTGCGGATATCGTACGGCAACCGCAAGGTTATCGTACAATCATCGTGTTAACTGCACAAATCGCACGATGCCCGTACGATGACCTTGCGGAAGTCGCAAGGAGAAGGTACGCTGACTGTGCAATTGTCGTTTAATTATGTGCATGACTTTAAACGGCCATCCATGTTCATTTTTGGATACACATTCAGTCATGTGATCATGCTATGATTAGGGAGCGCAGTGGCTCAGTGGTAGAGTGCTTAACTCGAGACCGAAGGGCCGCGGGTTCGAGCCTCACCGGCGTCACTGCGTTGTGGTCCTTGAGCAAGACACATTTATCCTAGCTTAGTACTGGTTCAACCCAGGAAAACCCGTCCCTATATAACTGAAAGATTGTTGATGGGACGTAAAGAATCAAATCAAACAAACAAACAAAAATCATGCTATGAGACATCAACTAAGGCTAGTGCTTTTAGTTGAACGTGGCAAGGTATGGGATTGATGATACCATACAGCTTGTTACGTTTGCGTATATTTTAATGTCCATTTTTAAGTTCTGCATTTTTCATAAAGTTTAAATCACAGAATATTACAACAACCCCTTATTTATAATACACTTTTATAATTCGAAAAGTGTCACATTGAATTGAAAATATAAAGATGCTTTAATTGTATCGCCTAGTAGATTCTTTGTAGACTAAAACGCTTTATATGGTTTTATTAAGGTTAATCATCCAAATACACTCTACGGCCAGCAACACATAAAATCTTCGTCAGAAGTAAAAATGAATTCGTGCATGCGAACAACAAAGGCACTGACCAGACTGCGCTTTCTTCCACCCGGCCTGGTCAGCACATTTGCCATTCGTTTTCAGTAAAATACATTTTGTAGAACAATTATACATTCAAATTTCAATGTTCGACCTTGTCACATGTTCTCACTACGAGACCCATATACATGTATTTTATTCCTTGAAGTAATACTCAAATTCAAATCCCAGAGTTATAAATCACAAAAAAATATCTGGACTTTTTATTAATCTTATCTAATTTATTAAACCCCTTATCCAACAAGCATTTTATATACTGAAAATGCATATGCATTTTACGTTAGGTGCATATTTTTAATTGCACTTCAGACAGCATACCCTATGGGCCCTGATTAGACTGCTTCCATAAGCAAACTGATCTGGGTCCATATTGAGTCACTCTGAGTGGTGGTATTAGAGACATCGCCAGAAGACAAAAATTGACATGAAACAAACAGCTGATGATAACCACTATATACCCGTTTCGAATTTGTTGACACCTCACAAGGCGACCGCACGATCATTGTACCATCGCCGCACGGAAACGGTGATTTGGGCATCGTACGGGCATAGTATACTCGTCGTAAGGCAAATGTAACCGAGGCATAAAGTATGCTAGTGAGCAAATTTGCATATTCATGAAAATTAATGAATACATTAGGAAATCATAAAACAATTAAAAGGTATACCCACAAAGCTACTTACAACTCAACTGCAAATTATTTTAGGCAACCACTCTTGGTACCAAATATTGCCAAATCACTGCACTTTTACCAAATTGTCCATTTAACAAATTCTTACATTCTCGCTCATAAATATTTATCAAAATATAAGAAATAAGAGAAAATTTTGGAAAAATTAACAAAATTTTAACATTCTGTGTTCCTCTTTCTTTTTAATGTGTTCTTATACATTCGTGAGACAAGCAAATGAGATCATTTGTATATTCATCATAGGTCTCAACTTTTATTTGGTACCATGGTTGGAAGTCCAGGATATATGGCAGCTGAAATATAGGTTATTTTGTAGGTCAAACCACTTTAGTTTCCTACTATTTTTGACTAATTCTTTTTATGTGTTAATTAATATTCGTGAATATAAAAATTAGATATTTCGAATACCTATAGTCATAGGGTCACAAACCTGTATCTCAACTATTATTTGGTACCAAGTTTTGTAGTCTAGGATAGTAAGCAGCTGGTGTAGAGGTAATTTGGAAGAGATACCACCTTAATTAATCTACCAATTTTGTCTTATTTCTTTTGTTTAAATTAATATTTATTGGTATTCAAATTAGATCATTTGTATATTTAATCATTTTCATCAAATGAAAATGTCTCAACTTTTATTTAGTACCTAGTTTTGAAGTTAATCATAGTAAGCGGCTGACTAAGTGGTTATTTCGAACGTAAATCACCTAATTTTTCTACAAATTTCCTCTTATTTCTTAAGTATTCATTAATATTTATGAATATATTCAAATTAGATAATTTGTAAATTTAATCATTTTGGTCAAAATGCAATGTCTCAACTTGAATTCGGTACTAAGTTTTGCAGTCTACGATAGTTAGCAGTAGACATATAGGTAATTTTGTAGCTATACCCCCTTATTTTTTCTATCCATTTTATCTTATTTCTTATGCTTTCATTCATATTCATGAATATTTAAATTATAAAATTCGTATATTTTATCATTTTGACCAAATGGCTATGTCTCAACTTTTATTTGATAGCAAGTTTTGTAAGATAGGATAATTATCAGCTAGCGTCATGTTAATTTTGTAGGTATACCACCTTAATTTTTTTACCAATTTTGTCTTGTGTCTTATGTTTACATTAATATTCATGAATATTTACATTAAATAATTCGTATATTTAATCATTTTAGTGAAATGATTATGTCTCAACTGTTATTGGGTACCAATTTTTATAGTCTAGGATAGTTTTCAGCTGGAGTACATGTAATTTTGTAGGTATACCCCCTTAATATTTCTACCAATTTAGTCTTATTTCTTATTTTTACATTAATATTCATGAATATATAAATAAGATAATTCGCATATTTAATAATTTTGGTTAAATGGCAAAGTCTCAACTTTTATTTGGTACCAAATTTTATAGTCTAGTCTAATAAACAGCAGACATATAGGACATTTTGTAGGTATACCACCTTCATTTTTCTACCAATTTTCCCTTATTTATACTTTTTACATTAATATTCATGAATAATCAAATTAGATTCTTCGTACATATTAATCATTTTGGTCAAAATACAATGCCTCAGCTTTAATTTGGTACCAAGTTTTGTAGTCTACGATAGTTGGCAGTAGATATATAGGTAATTTTGAAAGTATACCACCTTAATTTTTCTACCAATTTTCTCTTGTCTCTTATGCTTTCATTAATATTCATGAATATCTAAATTAGATAATTCGTATATTTCATCATTTTGATCAAATGGCTATGTCTCATCTTTTATTTGGTACCAGGTTTTGTAAGATAGGATAGTTAGCAGCTAGCGTACTGGTAATTTTTAAAGTATACCACCTTTACTTTTCAACAAATTTTGTTTTATATCTTATGTTTACATTAATATTCTTGAACATTTAAATTAGATAATTCGCATATTTAATCATTTTAGACAAATGGCAATGTCTCAACTTTTATTTGGTACCAAGTTTTGTAGTCTAGGCTAGTACGCAGCAGACATATAGGACATTTTGTAGGTATACCCCCTTAATTTTTCTACCAATTTTTTTCTTATTTCTTACGTTTACATTAATATTCATGAATATTTAAATGAGATGATATAATATTTAATCATTTTAGTCAAATGGCTTTGTCTCAACTTTTATTGGGTACCAAATCTTGTAGGATAAGATATTTAGCAGCTGGTGTAGTGGTTATTTTGTAGATATACCCCTTCATTTTTCGGCCAATTTTCTCTCATTTCGTATGTTTTCATTAATATTCATTAGTATGTAAATTAGATAATTCGTATATCTATTCAGTTGGTCATTTTGTTAATGTCTCAACTTTAATTTGGTACCACGATTCTTAGTCTAGAATGATAAACAGCGACATATAGATAATTTTGTAGGTGACACCCCTTGATTTATTCTACAATTTTTCTCATTACTCACGTTTTCATTAATATTCTTGAATATGCAAATTAGATAATATTAATATCTAATAAGAGCGTCATATTGCTGTTTCTGAAATTCTATTTTATCTATCTAAGAAAGAAAGACTAGACATTTCAAACAGATATACTTTTGTGTGAGTAAAAGAAAAAAAAAGCAGAGAAGCAATATTTCAAGGAGGTACTTAACGACGCTCATCTATGCTGGTTTTACATTATTTCCAGTACCAGAGTTACTTCCCCATTTTATAAATGCCGATACTCGATTTTAACGTACAATCCTTACAAATTGATAGTAAAGATATATTTATCTTTAATTGAGCCATGTATCATCATTTAGGAAGCTAATGTAAGTTTTCTCCAAAAGTAAATCAGCGAATCTCCTATGCTCGTATCAAGTGTATTGGAAAAATGCATTAAAACGCTGTTTTTCCAGACAGGGGTAGCAACTTAGGAAGCAAATTTCTGAGCCGTTAGGCATATCAGGATGTAGCAAATCATGTTTTTGAAAAGCGAAAAGACAATTGTTTTAGAAATTATGAAGTTTTGCGGGTTCTGATTAAATATAACGGTATTACAAGGAATAATATAGAGGAAAATATTAAATTTTAAAGGGTAGTTAGAGTTATCCCCCAAAAAACTATGTTTAAATTTATAAAAAATCAATAAAACTCATACAAATATAAATGACAGTTAACTTACTTTTAGAAAATAAAATAATTTACGAAAAAGAACGTCTTTTTGTCAATACAAAATCAGTTTAAAAACCGTACTTTACGTTTCCGTTTTTTGCAAACATTGAGTTATCTCCCCATTTTTTAATATGATGCTACCAATTTTTGAGCGTACGACCCAATCAGAAATAAAGTAGAGTCATTCATCTTGAATTTAAGACCTGTTTCATCCTTTATGACGATGAGGTAAGTTTTTTCGAAAATTTGAATTTCAGCAACGCGCCTATATGGACAATCCTTCATTAAGACTGTCCTAGATCCTTTCCAAACCAAGACACATCAAATAATGGAGAAATAGACTTAAAATTGTGCAAAAATTGTTCATTTTAAGTCAATTTCATGCTTCTGGGACCTTGACCTTGACCTTTAGCAGGTCACTTACAACATAATATTTTATTTTCGTTACATTAACCATACTTTCCCAAACATGTCTTTTCATATGAGCCAGTGCGCGACATTTCCAACAATTTGGACATGACGTCAGAAACGTGACAAACGAGAGAAAACGTCAGCGTTATTATCGTACGCGTACAACTGACAAGCCGTCAACGTGATTAAGTTTTTCAATCGATTTCCGTACCGTTTTTCGAATCAGACGAGTCTTCGTACTAGAATGGATGAACTGAATATTAGAACATATGAACCCTTGTTTTCTTTTGCGGAATTCAACGAATATATCCGTTCAAAGCCGCATGTATCGGTGGGTGGATAAAGAGACCAGACATCATGCTTTTTTTTTACTCGAAACACGTATGGTTAATTGTGAAAATCAATATGACAGTTGAAATGGCTTTTAATAAGTTGACTGCGATGTAAAATAGAAAAATCGGTAAATTCAGAAATTGATAAAATCGATTTTTTTTCTCGCTTACTCATTCATTTTTCAATTAGCATACTATACTACATGTATAATTGTCGCGCTAAAAAGATCTACGAGCGGCCTACGGTGCTAAATAAGTACCATGATATACTTTTACATACATGAGACACTAGGATCGATACCCGACAGCGTCATTTGCTTTGCTCTTTTTTCAGTATGAACCGTTCTAAACATTATTTTCTTCTTTTTTCTTTCCAGCTTTGCTCATTGCCGTTATCAAACATTTAGCAAAATTTTGAAACACACACACACACACACACACACACACACACACACACACACACACACACACACACACACACACACTACTACGAATTTGCAATTAAGAGGGTGCCAATGGGGTTTACTAATAAGCGAATAATCGCCCTAAAATTTATCGATTAGCGAATTTGGGCCCTAAAATTTAACGGTTAGCGAATTTTTAGGGTTAATTTTACCGAATAGCAGAACGAGAGGTGCTAATGACTTAGCGCATTTTGTCCTAAAATATAATGATTAGCGATCCCTGGCTTAAAAAATTACCGAACAGCCAAATGGCACGTTTTAACGGTTAGCGATTTGTATTCCACGTCGTTTTACAGTAACCAGTATTGTTGATTTATCCGAAATTATTCCTCTTGCTTCAAGACGGGTTTGACACAAAACAGCGAAAACTGATCAGACTTGGCTGATACAGATCCAGGCTGATCTACAAAGTGAAAACTAACCAGACTGTATCTCTGATTTGCAGATCACCAAACCCTGAAGCCTTTGATTGATTTGTCAATTAGTGGCTTAGTTCGCCGTTAGTGCTAAAAAAATAAATAAGTTAAACAAACGTTCGAGCACGTAAATGGTCGTACATTTATGTGACAGTAACTTTGGCGCTGCCTTTAACAGTATACGGGAAACCCCTAAATGGATACTTTTACAAACAGTGAAGACCCAGATGAAATGCCACTTTATGCGGCATTTCATCAGGGTCTATACTGTTTGTTAAGGTATAAAGATCTTCAGACAAGAAAAACAACTTTTTTAAAATTATAACCTGACACCCCTACGTATGTACAGTGGCCTATACAAAGTTTATTGTATCAAACCAGAAGGAAAGATCCATTTGTATACAAAGTAAACAGTTGGAGGTAAGAAGTTGGCAACTAATTATCATTAATGAGTCAGTTATTAGTGACCATAGGGCAAGGATGTGTTTCCCTTGGAAAGTGATGTTGGCCTTTAAAGCGCAAACAAAAACTGCATCTGAAAATGACATCTGCTAAAGTCATCTGCTGCATATACTTGCTAACATTGTTGACTGATGTAAGCATACAGGCTTACCGTGTGAACCCAGATCAAATCTTCCCACATCAGGACCAGTCTGATCTGAGTCTAAACTGTTTGTCGAAGGGGCTTCTAAAAGATTCCCGAAGACGACAAATGCAGATGTTTTTGTTACGATTGATGCTTTAAGGCTTTTAAAAATGCTTATTTTGTGACTTATTTTGTGCCTAATATACTCTTTGTTGCATAGTAAAATTCAGTGTATAAAAAGGCCACAATTGCTGACAAAGAATCGATCGTTATATAATGCGTGTCACTTGCATCAAGTAGTCTTTATCGCCCAAATGGTATGTCAGCTAAGATCTTTTACTTACCCCCACCCCCGTTGGAGTTGTCTGGATTCGCACGGCGGCACGCATGTCTGACTTTGGAATTTTATTTTTTTATTTTCGTTTTTTTGCATGAAGCAGGTTTAGCTACAATGTATCATAGTTTCTAAAGCTACGTGACAGGACTAAAAGATGCACATGCTGATCTGCACCTTTGTTGTTTACATGCAACAACGCCGAGTTTCTAGCAGCAAGGTACATACGAAAGCAAGGATCGGATGTCGCGATCACCTGGTCAAAAGTGTGGAATTTAGTTGTGCAATTTTAAGTATACAAGGACGGTATTTTAGTCAAAAAAGAGATGCTGTTTCGAGTCTCAAAGCAAACAATTGTCGTGGTGCTTATTGGTGTACTATACACAGCCACCTAGTGGGACAATAAGCCTAATATTAGACATACACCTTCATCTACAATCATTCTATGTGTATTTGAGCAGTTATGCCCCTGGCAAGACTGTGCGAATGTGCAGGCTCGCCTGAGCCTTCGCTGGTCGCATATTCGAGATCTAGAGGTACCATAGTTCGTTTCATTGGCAGCTAAATGTAAAGCATGATGCAGAAGCATGCAAAATCACTTTACATCTTGGTTTGTGCGTCTGTTCGTACGTGTGATCTCAGCGTGATGATCCACTGGAATCGTCGTCTTTGTTTGATAAAATGGTCCAGTTTGTGAATACAACGTATAGACTTATTTCATCACGCTTGTTGAGTGCGCGTTTTGGTGAAATAAGAAAAATAATGTTCGCGTATTTAAAGCACAGCAGCTGAGCTTATTAGTGGGAGTACGCAGATGTCTAGATTTTTCGGCCAAAGTCTTCATCCACTTCAAAACCTTGAGTTAGTGGGCAGCGAGACCTGTAGAGATTGCACAAAAACGCAGGCTCTCCCTAGCCTTCGCTGATCACATTTGCGATAAACACTAGCCAACATGGTTTCATCATGCTTGGATCCAGTGATAAAAAATAAAAATAAAAGATCCATGAACATTGGGTACAGGTAGAAGTTCTATATGTCGCACATGTACGCGTGCCGTTCTCTTGATTTAATTGTCGCCAGGAGGAAATAACGCTAAAATAAGCTGTGGATTTTGGTGGTGTTGGTGTAAGGATATCAATTTAAAAAACCTTGTTCTATTTCTGGAATATGCGGGCATATTTGTAACCGACTGCACTCAATATTAAAATGTCCTTTGAAAATGCTCAAAAATCACCTTCGTCAAATTTCTGAAACCCCACCCACTTTGCAGAGCATGGATTAAAACTGAGGTTTTCCAAATGTAATTTTGATTATTTATTTCCAACCAGGATGTGTTATATATTCATACATATGGATCTTTTGTGGCATTTGGCTAATTCTAAAGTGATAGTTTCATTTGGAAATCGATCAATTTCAAGCGATTTTTTGTCACAATTTTAGCCAAAATGTTCATGTGTCGTTTCCATGGCAATGGGAATGCATATTGATGAAAGAAGTGTTGACAGCTTGGTTTTGCGTCACCATGACCAAGATAGGAAAGTTTCAGCAAAATCAGTGACTATGCGTGGCACAACTTTTTAAGTGGTTACAGAGAATTGCTCTTAAACACAAACAAAAAGTTCCCCAGAAACGCTCTTATTGTAATTATTTCAATACATATGCCTTACATACTTTAATGTCACTGGAGATAATATTTTCTTTTCATTCCTAGAATATTTCAAATGAACCCAAATACTGAATCTTTTTTTTTTAATTTGATTTGAGGTTTTACGTCCCAGTCAATAGCTATGGTCATGTTGAGACGGTCAGTTCATCTAAACATACTTTTTCCTGGGCAAGTTTGACTAATCAGTCAATCAGTTCTTCGTGCACATACTTTCACATATAACTGACAACAACCCTTCTTAAATACGCGGAAGGAGGAGATTGACCATAGAAATTTGATATTTCATGATCAATCTCCACGAAAGTATGGGACTGGGATGTGATCAAACTCGTGACCCTGTGGATCTTCAGTTGGACTCGCCGTACTGGTTCATATATATTTATATAATTGAGCCATGACACGAGATTTCCAACAATAAGGCATTTTGACGAGTGTAGACCGAGACGAGCCTGTGCAGCCTTCTCTTAGGCTTAGAAACGTCAAATGTTGTTCTGTCAGTAGCTAAACAGTCATTGAATGGTTAAGCGACTTGTAAAGGCTGTGATCAGACTGCGCGTATGCGCAGGCTGGTCTGAGTCTTTGCTGGTTGCACATACCACATTTTTGAAACTAATGCTGCGGCTTATATGTATTATAAAATGGAGCGTTATACTTAATGATTTTTCAACAAATGCAACATAGTATATACTAGTACAGGTGACAAATTTATATGAACATATATGAATAAGTATACATTTGGGAAAATTGGTATACATGAATAGGGTGTGCATGAAAAATCCCAGCTGCGCGCACTTACCAATTCCATAGCCAAGATTCCCCATCCCACCCCTATCTCCCTGGGATTATAAACTATATCTGAAACAAACTGAAATTGTATCAGATCTTCTAAAAAGACACATTTACTCCCAGTTCTGCCTTAAATGTGTATGATAAACTCTTCAATAAGTATTTTTGACTGCAATGCGTTTAAGCATTTGTTTATCAATAACGCATTGTTTGAAACACACATTTTATATCCCTTGTCCCACTTATTACTTGAATCCTTTATTAAAACTCTTGATGAAAGTGATTATTAAACACATTCTGTAACGTATAAGTGTTGTTATCTCCGGATTAAAGGTGGGTGAATGAATTTACGTATTTCCTATCATCTGGCTATGGTTTTGATGATGTACTTTGTATCAAAATATCTAAGTTTTCCACGTACGTGAGATTCATTCTACGATGAATACGCCTGACATTGCTTAGTTCTTGTGATATCTAATTTATTAATGCTAAATATGTTTTACCATAAATTTCGTTGTAAGTCCCTTCTCTCTTCCTGAAACCCCGAGCAAACAACAATTATAAATTCCAATACATGTTCGTGACATGTGCTTGCACTTAAGTTGTTTCTATTGTGTCAATTCTATGCTTAGCATTTTTCTAATCTAATTTATCTAGGTGATCGATCTTTCGTCAAGTAGAAATTTATCTATCATTGGAATGGGAATATTTGTTGGTCTTGTGGTTCCAGCTTGGCTAGCAAGCAATCGAGTTGCTATCCAAACAGGTACGTAAAAGCGAGCTAGTAAACAAATTTTCAACATCACATATGCAATTAGAAAGATTCTGGTAAGTCTGAACATTTGTCTCAGCAATCTTAAGTAGCTCTTGGTTCTCACAATGAAATGGCAACAGATAAATATTCAGACACAATGTAAGATTGCTACGCATGTGTTCTTATAGAATTTTATTATGGATACCTGACATGTAACATTTTCAAATAAGATAGTGAAGTATGAGGGATGTTTGATTTGTTATGTTTATTGTGCATTATTTTAAAAAGGAACCAACTTAAATTGTCAAATTAACTTAACACCCCTTCAAAGTATTCTCAGTGATTGGAAATACATAACTTCAGGCAGTGAATTCACTTCCGTAATGCGTCACGGTAGGCTGATTTGGGTATACCCCTGATGCTTTGGCTGAGCCAGGGGCTTGTCTGGAGATATATCGCCAATCTGATAAGAAGTTTTTTTCAGTTTTGAATAAAGAAAAAAGACGTATGGGACTATATCCGCAGAGTATGTGGGTATGGGGAAAACCGCTACCATCTCTGACTTAAAAAATTGCCTGACAATTTCAGATGTATTTGCTGGGGCTTTATCATGCAATAGACAAACATATTGGAATCATGTCACTGAACGTCGTTTCTGGTCGTATATTTATAGATTTTTTCGAAACTACATTACCGCTCAACAGTGACACTTTTGACTTTGGACACCCAAACTTGTATGAGAAAAATATAGCATAGATGACGTTCTTTGTTTTTATTGTCCCTTTGGCAACGACATGTCATCTACCATGTAGGCTAACCTTAAGTGAGCTATGACACGTGATTTCCAGCAATATGACATTTAGACAAGTGTAGACTCTGACAAGCCTGTGCAGCCTCCTTTTAAGCTTAGAAACTCCAAATGATGTTCGGTCAGTAGCTTAACACTCAAAGAATATTCAAGCGACTAGCAGAGGCTCTGAACAGACTGCACGTATGCCTTTGCTGGTCGCACACACCACACTGTTAGAAATCTCATGTCACGGCTCATATCTCGTTTCCTATTTTCCTAACTGGCTAGAAATAATGAACTCATGTCTCGTCGCCAGCAACAAAGTTTGCAAATGGCCTTTGGTTTAACTTTAGAAACTTTTTAGAAATTGCTTGGCTGTTCGTATGCGTACCATTTTTATTCATCTATCAATAGATGAGATATCCATCTGGCAGAAATCTTTCTTACTATCAAAATACGCGTCAAAATGTGATGTACTCTCGATAGTGAAATGCCAATAGCGTTGGCAATGTCACAAACACTGTATCTGCCATCGCCTTCTATGTTTTTACTAACTATTTAGACATATTAACTATTTGATACTCTCCAAATTTGAGGAAATGAAGAATATCTATCTATCTATCTATCTATCTATCTATCTATCTATCTATCTATCTATCTATCTATCTATCATTAGATACGTTATGAGACCCATTAACTCCAAAGTCATTAGATAACTGTTCTACCCGATGACCGAA
The DNA here is from genome assembly GCA_964019695.1 of Loripinus fragilis. Taxonomy (NCBI): domain Eukaryota; kingdom Metazoa; phylum Mollusca; class Bivalvia; order Lucinida; family Lucinidae; genus Loripinus; species Loripinus fragilis. The sequence continues at coordinate 112,919,757 of OZ026515.1, forward strand.
CTTTGTGTGAACTTTTATGCTCTGTAATATTTCTTAAACATTCCCAACATTTTTCCAACAGTGGTCAATGAATGACCCTATTACCATTGCATCCAATTTAGGCTACCCTGTACCCCAAGGACAATTTCTCATGGGTGTCATATTGTTTATTGGGACCTCCTAAATACGAAACAATTTTGTCCTTACAAAAATTCTTGTATTGGCTATGTGAAAATGCATGGTTTCCATGGCAACCCCTAATATGATTCTCGAGAATAAGGGTAGGCCTACAATTCAATCCTATCTAGAGTTCTTCTTATCCTAGAGCACTTGGTGTCGAATGAATGCTTAGACATATGCTTTTCTTTCTGTTGTCAAATATGCAAATCATCTAATTTGCATATTCATGAATATTAATGAAAACCTTAGAAATGAGGTAACATCATAAAAACATTAATAAACAGATTTCAGCCCCAAGCCATCATCAAACTGGCATTGTTGCAAGTTTTTTTTTTATATCATCGGTGATACAATTTGGTAAGTCCTTTCATCATGGGGTCCAATATGAAAATTATCTCATTTGAATAATTATGAATATTAATAAATCTGAAAAATGAGGGAAAACCATGGATTAATTTGTATCCCAGGAGGTAATCAGACCTACATTGAACACATTTTATTATGGATGTAAATTTGTTCAATGGGACTATTTAAATGCAAATCAAATATTGTACTAAACAATAAATGCGTTTTGGTTACATGGTAACCCATTATGCGATTTTAAAAAAATGTGGGTGTGTGTACAAAAATACTCATATCTCGGCAGCAAATTATCCTAGAAAATAATCATTGTACCAAATTACTTCCTGGACATAACAGTTGTATTTGGTGGTGTACCACTGAATTAAAGTTTTAGCCTTGTGAACGAAATGATAAACGGGTGAACCATTGAATTAAAGGTTTACCATTGTAAACATGATCTGATCTGTATCAATAAGTTTACTGTGTTGGCGTTGTTAGTTTAAATATCAACGCAAAAATACAATTAAAAATAAATTTGGTTCTTTCTGGGAACTTTCCTTGACTGCATTTGTCTTTCAGGTAATGCTGATGCCGATAGTTTCTTAAAAGTTTTATTGGGAAATCCAAATTTCATAGGCAGTGTTGTGGCTTGTTTTCTTGACAATACAGTGCCAGGTAAGTCTCTCTTTTTACTATATATATAGTGTACTGGTTTACCAAATATTGTTATCTCCCAAAGCTAAGGCAAAAACAAAAAAAAATCATTAGATTCTCAGACACATATTTAATAAAAACAGATGAGGAGGCATTTTTTTTTATCTTATTTCCTCCAAAAACAGACAAGGCATGTTTTTTCTTTGAAACTCTCAAGATGCCTTCCATATTTTATAGTATTTTGTTCTGAAACCTTTGATACCCCTTATTTCATTACTGTATCCATGACGTAATTCAACAAATGGCACACAGAGTAGACCAAAAGCTGCTACAAAAACTCGTAAATGACAAAATATAAATGCTAAGCCGATATGCTTTGTTTTAATAACGAGACATTAGAAAGTATTCTTAAAAAAAATTCAAATATAGAACATGACGTCACGACGTCAAAAACACCGTTTTTATCACTTTTGCCTTGGGAATGTATGTCTATATATTTTTAAAAACTTTTTCATGTATGCAATGCCAATACCAGTACAGACAAGAGTGCATTTTAAAAATTTGCAATTTCTTGCTGTGACGTATGCTATGGGGTTTTTAAGTTTTGCTTTTGACGTTGTCTAAACGGCAATGTTTTTTCCTTTGTTTAAGCAATTTCTAGAAACTGAAATGACTTGGAGTCAACCAATCATTGTAAGATAATGCATTTTCAAAAAACAGAACTTATGTTTCGTATCACGTTAAATGGTAAAAGCGGAAATAGCCCAGTTTAACGTTAATTAAGAAACTACGTAAACTATGGATAATAACCGTTTTTTCTTTGTCAAAGTATGTCGCCGTTTAGTGTGTGCTGTCTACTTTGTTATAGTACCAATTGATTACACCTTACTTTAATCGCGTATGAATTTCAAGCTTTGCAGTATACACATATTAGCATGTCATTGTAACGCTTGACGTCACTAAATGGACATAGGCGGCAGCTACGGAGTTCAGAACGACTGAATCATTGTCAAAATACATTCCAATCATCATACAAAGTGAGAAAAATTGATAAATTGGCAGTGCTTTTTAAAAGCTCATAAAACGCTGAAAACGAAAAATATGACGTTAAGAAAATAAAAGTATGCTTTTGGGTTTAACAATGCTTGCATGCTTTATTTGAATGCCAAGAGGATGTCAATGCAATAACAAAGAATCACACAAAAGCGGTTTCTGGTGAATTTGGCGTGATTTCTTTGTTCCTGCGAAAATTGATTTGGGGTTACGTGACGTTTTGATAGCTGACGTCTGAAATTAGTTCATCTTTTCAAATAATCTCAGTGCATCTTAGTCTACCTTGTTCAGTTTTACACAATGGAAAGACAAGTGTGCATCGTATTCATTTACTACCAAAAAAATTGACACACAGTATGCGTCAGGTTTCTTAAGTAGTAAAGTATAAATCTGACTTCGTATGCAATTCGGTTTGCTTACAAAACAAAATTTCTTAAGGTGTTTTGATACTGACCTCGAGCACATGGCTGCTCAGTCTTGTGGTACCAGAAGTAATTTTGATAGGCTGAGGTAGTCATGTGATATAAGTTCATGTGACTTGAGTCCCGATGGAAATCCAGAAAAGTATGGAAGGCCTATGAAATCAGCTATATTGTGGCCCCTGATGAAATTTGGACCGATACTAGGGCCATACTGGACTAGAAATCAAGCGATGTTTTAAAAATAAACCTTCAACCCGCAATGATATGACGCTTGAAAACCACATAAAATCAATACAAAGCGCCCATTTGATTTTCAGCTGATCAGATGAATGTATTTTACAGAACAAAAATTTGACGAAATGAAGGAAACAAATGTTTCATATTTTATAAATACAATCTTTTTTTATATTTTATTTTAGTTTTGGACAGAAAAAAAATTGATGCGCGGACTTTGAGAACAATGCGGTGGTGCTTTAGAATCTAATAACTTTATTTTGGCCTCACAAGTCATTTCACAATCTGTTAAGATGTATAACATTTTACCGATGAAAATACACTGAAAGACTTTAAAAACGCAAACATCTGAATTCATAATATTAACAAAGTTTTAATGACTCAATTTTGTTGAGATTTGGCAAAAATGAACATCATTATGTCAGAAAACATGTTTTACACTTTATGTCATAATAATAAATAATGTTAGAGCAACATTCTATCAAATAGCAATACCCTATGATTCTAAAGTTGCAAATTGAAATTTGACTAGAAATTGGACATGATTTTAAGTTATAGTGATAAAATATTTTTATTTAAAAAATCAGAAATGAATTACCCTTGTAGTCCTACTCTTCGTCTGGCACTGACAGTAGCTGGCTGGAACGGATATCGTAGATGTAAATATCGTCGATAAACAATCGACGTAAGTTGCCTCTTAACGCTGGTCGCCATTATTTTCTGACTAGACCTGCGTCGGTCTTCAACTGTCCCAATAGCTTGGTAACGATCTCTGGGGCACTGTATAGTTGACGGATGGCAATTATAATTTTTGGCGAAGTCAGAAACATGCACGTCAGCTTTCAACATTCCAATTGAACCAGATCGTTCATGTTCACACAAACGTGGCATTAATAATAAAGCTATAAAACTAAAGCTGCTGTGTTTTTATACATGTATACCTACAAGCTACATGTGAAATGATAAAATTATATTTTGCTTTTTTGTTTCGTGGGGACGCCGCGGGCAAAATATGGTAAGCCAGCAATGCGTAGCTGGTGCTAGCCAGTGTCTTTAAAAACACTAGTATTGGGTAAAGATAGAAGCAGAGTGTCGTTACCATCCGTTTTTATCTGTTAAAGAAGGCTAAAATGTTCTGGATGCAAAATTTAATAAATTTAAGTTTTTGTGTTTTTAAAGTCCTTCTGTGTAGAATGCTTTTTTCTGAAGTGGTCTGATGCACTACTTTTAAGTAGTCAAATAGAAGTGGTCTGATGCACTACTTTTAAGTAGTCAAATGTCATTTAATGTCTTTATACTGGGTGCTGTTTAGACCAGACTTTGAGTAAATTCATTGCTAGCTTTAAAAAACAAAAGTGCTTAAATGTTAAGGATATAAGTGCTCCTCATTTTCAAAACCTTACCGTATTCCTTCTGCGCATGCGTACGAAATACACCTAAAATTGTGATATTTGTCATTTGAAAGATGAAACTGGTGTCTTTCAGTTTGTTTTATGATGCTTTCCCCGATAGACCCAAAATGTCCTTTACATGTGTTGTAAATGTTTATAGCGACATGTCGTTTTCCAAATGGCGTCTTGGGTCTATGGGGGGTGAGCATCTAAAAATAAACTGAAAGACACCAGTTCCATCTTTCCAATGACAAATACGTCCACACTACATGTTAGTTCTTTGATGTATTATTTGCTTCTAAAGGTTGACCTTTTAAAGAGCATATTTGTTATTTTTCAGGAAAGTCTCTTTTTAGATTATTTGCTTTATGGGAACCACATATGCAATGATCAGCTGACAAATGCCTGCACTTTGATTTGCGTCAATGTTATTAGCTGTTTAATTAATGTAATTTAGCTAAAAATGCAAAACAACTAATAAAGACTCAAATGTTCAACCTCTTTGAGACTAATAGAGTTTTCTGAAAAGTTTACTACAGTAAAGTCAGTGTGGAACTCCATTTTATATATTAAGGTGTCACAGGGTGCGATTTTCAAATAATGTCATTTTTTTCTCTAAGATCGTGTTTATCGTAGTAAGCACTGTAGACACTTATGAAATGCCACATTCTGCTTTTCAAAACGGTTATGGGTAGGGTTAAATGGTACCTGATTAAAAAACCAAACCCAGGCCCCGAGGTTATACAACTTTGTTTATGCTCAACTCAACAGAGCATAGACTTTATCATGCTCATAATGTTAAATGCCAACAATAGTTGTCATTTTTACATTTATTAGCATAATAAATACAACCCCTGAGAGTTAAAAGCAAGAAAAGCTTTCATTTTTTCAGCATTTTAGTCTTTATGAGCATTAAGAATTCATGCTCAGTTGAGGCGAGCACAAAAAGAGTTTTATAACCTTGGAGCCAAGTCTTGTATGGGGTGTTTATTATTATTCAGGAACTGCTAAGGAGAGGGGTATTGCTGCTTGGATGGAGGATAAAGATAAAGACACCCTCGATGATGCTGGGGCAGATTACGCGGAAGGTACTGAAGTTTATGACCCATTGTTGCCAAAGAAAGCCATGTCCTGGAAAATTATGAAATATCTTCCTATTTTCCCATATAAGGGAGACCAAACAGAATCAACGCTCCAGTTAGACAGTAAACCACCATGTGTTGACTTCACTGACTGGACAGTGCGCAGAAATTCAGTTTGAAGATAGTAAATTGGTACAAGCTTTTATCCTATAATGTTATTGCAGACATTGTATTTTACAACAGTGGATGCTTGAACCCTTTCCTTCATGGATGTTCATGCTAAGTGCAAGTCATTATGAATAAGTATGTAAATAAACTTTCATGTTTGTACATAGAACAGACATTACTTGTCAGGTCCACTAGTGTAGGATCATATCTATATTATTTCCGTAAGCAAAAAGAGTAGACCCTGAACTGGGTCTGCTCTGTTTGCAAAAATATTAAAAGGTGTCTCTATGAGGAAAAGGGTTAAAACACCAAGAAGAAAGAAGGAATTTTACTGCTTGCATGTATGAACGTAATGAAACTATTATATTTATATTCGGAACAAACCTTAGAGGCATAATCTCTGAGTGCATAATTAAAACAATGGCAGTTATCCTGTCTATGAGCGCAGTATGACCAGTGATATTATCCTGATGACTCTTTGTAAGGTAACTATAAAACTGTAATATTTACATTTTCAAAATAAGCCTTTAATGAATCTTAAGATTTTTGCAATCGTTTATAACCTAATGAAAGACATAAATATGATTGACAGCTGCCAAGCTTACTTGCCCGTCCAATACACTTCGAACATCGAATTCATTCACAATAAGTGTGACACTGGTGTTGTGATTGATGTTGAGCCACACCTATAGGCGCGTTGCTGAAATTAAAATTTTCGAAAAAACTTACCTCATCGTCATAAAGGATGAAACAGGTCTTAAATTCAAAATGAATGACTCTACTTTATTTCTGATTGGGTCGTACGCTCAAATATTGGTAGCATCATATTAAAAAATGGGGAGATAACTCAATGTTTGCAAAAAACGGAAACGTAAAGTACGGTTTTTAAACTGATTTTGTATTGACAAAAAGACGTTCTTTTTCGCAAATTATTTTATTTTCTAAAAGTAAGTTTACTGTCATTTATATTTGTATGAGTTTTATTGATTTTTATAAATTTAAACATAGTATTTTGGGGGGATAACTCTTACTACCCTATGAAATTTAATACTTTCCTCTTTATTATTCCTTATAATACCGTTATATTTAATCAGAACCTGCAAAACTTCATAATTTCTAAAACAATTGTCTTTTCGCTATTCAAAAACACGATTTGCCGCATCCTGATATGCCTGACGGCTCAGAAATTTGCTTCTTAAGTTGCCACCCCTGTGTGGAAAAATAGCGTTTTAATGCATTTTTCCAATACACTTGATACGAGCATAGGAGATTCGCTGATTTACTTTTGGAAATGATGATGATACATGGCTCAATTAAAGATAAATATATATCTGTACTATCAATTTGTGAGGATTGTACGTTAAAATCGAGTATCGTCATTCATAAAATGGGGAAGTAACTCTGGTACTAGAAATAATGTAAAACCAGCATAGATGAGCTTTGTTAAGTACCTCCTTGAAATATTGCTTCTCTGCTTTTTTTTTTTACTTTTACTCACACAAAAGTATATCTGTTTGAAATGTCTAGTCCTTCTTTCTTATAATAGATAAAATAGAATTTCAAAAACAGCAATATGACGCTCTTATTATCTATTAATATTATCTAATTTGCATATTCATGAATATTAATGAAAATGTAAGTAATGAGAAAAATTGTAGAATAAATTAAGGGGTGTCACCTACAAAATTACCTATATGTCGCTGTTTATCATTCCAGACTAAGAATCGTGGTACCAAAGTAAAGTTGAGACATTAGCAAAATGTCCAACTGAATAGATATACGAATTATCTAATTTGAATACTCATGAATATTAATGAAAACATACGAAATAAGAGAAAATTGGCCGAAAAATTAAGGGGTATATCTACAAAATTACCACTACAACAGCTGCTAAATATCTTATCCTACAAGATTGGGTACCCAATATAAGTTGAGACAAAGCCATTTGACTAAAATGATTAAATATACGAATTATCTCATTTAAATATTCATGAATATTAATGTTAACGTAAGAAATAAAAAAAAATAGTAGAAAAATTAAGGGGGTATACCTACAAAATGTCCTATATGTCTGCTGCGTACTAGCCTAGACTACAAAACTTGGTACCAAATAAAAGTTGAGACATTGCCATTTGACTAAAATGATTAAATATGCGAATTATCTAATTTAAATAATCAAGAATTTTAATGTAAACATAAAACATAAGACAAAATTTGTAGAAAAATAAAGGTGGTATACTTTCAAAATTACCAGCACGCTAGCTGCTAACTATCCTATCTTACAAAACCTGGTATCAAATAAAAGATAAGACATAGCCTTTTGATCAAAATGATGAAATATACGAATTATCTAATTTAAATATCCATGAATATTAATAAAAGCATAAGAGATAGGAGAAAATTGGTAGAAAAAATAAGGTGGTATACTTTCAAAATTACCTATATATCTACTGCTAACTATCATTGACTATAAAACTTGGTACCAAATTAAAGCTGAGGCATTGTATTTTGACCAAAATGATTGAATTTACGAAGAATCTAATTTGAATATTCATGAATATTAATGAAAAAAGTATAAATAAGGAAAAATTGGTAGAAAAATGAAGGTGGTATACCTACAAAATGTCCTATATTTCTGCTGTTTATTAGACTAGACTATAAAATTTGGTACCAAATAAAAGTTGAGACTTTGTTATTTAACCAAAATTATTAAATATGCGAATTATCTAATTTACATATTCATGAATAGTAATGTAAACATAAGAAATAAGACTAAATTGGTAGAAATATTAAGGGGGTATACCTACAAAATTACATGTACTCCAGCTGCAAACTATCCTAGACTATAAAAATTGGTACCCAATAACAGTTGAGACATAATCATTTCACTAAATGATTAAATATACGAATTATTTAATTTAAATATTCATGAATATTAATGTTAACATAAGAAACAAGACAAAATTTGTAAAAAAAATTAAGGTGGTATACCTACAAAATTAACATTTCGCTCGCTGATAGTTATCCCATCTTAAAAAACTTGGTATCAAATAAAAGCTTAGACATAGCCATTTGGTCAAAATGATAACATATACGAATTTTATAATTTAAATATTCATGAATATGAATGAAAGCATAAGAAATAAGATAAAATAGATAGAAAAAATAAGAAGTTATAACTACAAAATTACCTATATTTCTACTGCCAACTACCATAGACTGCAAAATTAGTACCAAATTCAAGTTGAGACATTGCATTTTGGCCAAAATGATTAAATTTACAAATTATCTAATTTGAATATTTTCATAAATATTAATGAATACTTAAGAAATAAGAGGAAATTTGTAGAAAAATTAGGTGATTTACGTTCAAAATAACCACTAAGTCAGCCACTTACTATGATTCACTTCAAAATTAGGTGCTAAATAAAAGTTGAGACATTTTCATTTGATGAAAATGATTAAATATACAAATGATCTAATTTGAATACCCATAAATATTAATTTAAACCTAAGAAATAAGACAAAAAAAGTAAGTGAGTATGATCAGGAAATACCACAATCACAAACCGCAGACAACCCCGTGGCACCGCGAGGAAGAGCCGCTCAACCATCACGAGACACCAGGAAGACAAATTAAGCAAAGCAACCAGCTCTCTCTTCCCCATCAAGATGATTGCAACACTAGAATGGACATATAGTAACGTACAACAAAGCATAGAACAATCACAGACTCCCACAATAGGAGTAACAACAAACAAAAAGTCAACAACAACAGAACCACCGCCTTAGAACGGACAGCAGCCTAAGCCACCGGGGGGCTTAAATGTATTTTACAGGTACCAAATCTTCGCCAAAATTGGTAGATTAATTAAGGTGGTATCTCTTCCAAATTACCTCTACACCAGCTGCTTACTATCCTAGACTACAAAACTTGATACCAAATAATAGTTGAGATACAGGTATGTGACCCTATGATTATAGGTATTCGAAATATCTAATTTTCATATTCACGAATATTAAAGAACACATAAAAAGAATAGGTCAAAAATAGTAGAAAACTTAAGTGATTTGACCTATAAAATAACCTATATTTCAGCTGCCATATATCCTGGACTACCAACCATGGTACCAAATAAAAGTTGAGACCTATGATGAATATATAAATGATCTCATTTGCTTGTCTCATGAATGTATAAGAAAACATTATAAAGAAATACAGAATGATAAAAAATATTTCTAGGCTTTAATTTGAGAATAGGATAAGTAGCAACTGACATATGCGTAATTTTGTAAGTACACCCCTTTATTTTTTCCAAAATTTTCTCTTATTTCTTATATTTTGATTAATATTTATGAGTGAGAATGTTTGAAAATTTGTTAAATGGACAATTTGGTAAAAGTGCAGTGAATTGGCATTATTTGGTACCAAGAGTGGTTGCCTAAAATAATATGCAGCTGAGTTTTAAGTATCTTTGTGGGTACACCGTTTTATTTTTTTATGATTTCCTAATGTATTTATTAATTTTCATGAATATGCACATTTGCTCACTAGCATACATTACCGCTGAATGAAGCTGCTATGTCTTACTTTTGTTTTTTATCGAGTAAGTACTTTAGGATGAGTTTCTGCTGAGATATAAGTAATTTGTAGGGACATACCCAACTGTTTTGAAGCGCATTGTTTGTTGCCATGGAAACCACGCAATTTCACATAGCTCAAATGGGGTTATTTTGACGGCAATACTTTTACCTATTGAAGGCGGTCCCACAAAACAATTTGACGCCCATGAGAAGTTGTCCTGAGATTGTATATATTAAGCCATGTTTATAAGCTATATTCTGTATGTATATAGTGTAGAGGAAGGGTCGTAACTAATGTTGTGAGAACTTGTGACCCAACCCCATTGCTGTATCATATTTGGAAATAAAATATGTTTAAAGTAGTTGTCCTGAGGACGCAAGGCTGGTCTAATTCAACCATTGGGTACTAAGGAATGTAAATGCTTTTACTTTTGATATATAGAGAGTGTAACACATTTTGTGGATATTGCTAGGAAGAATGGACATTATGACGACAGTTAAATCAAAGCTACTTGTTGATTCTCAAAACTCATTTCTCGTTTATCACTTTAAAAGCTTGAACCTAGTCCAAAATAGTGCTATGAATGAAACATTCATTACAATAGCTGGACACTAGATACGCAAAAAGTAAGTGAGTATAAACAGGAAAAACCACAATCACTACTGCAGATCAACCCACGGCATCGTGAGGAAGAGGAACAGAACACTTACAGTCACAAGACACCAGGAAGACAATTAAAGCAAAGCAACTATCATTCTCTTCCTCGTCAAGGTGTTGACAAAAATAGAAAAAACACAAATAGATGCATAATAAAACAAAGACCAACACAGAACCCCCACAAATATTCCGAGGTACATTAAACAATGAATCAACAACAATGTAAGATTCTGTATGATTTTGGCGGCCATCTTGACAACATGCAAATAAGCTCAATATGACGCCATTTCTCAACTTGCAAACATTGCTTTTCGGATTTAGCATACCAAAATTACCTTAAAGAAATGTGTCAGACCCTTTGTCTTCAGAAATAAGTCCATATTTGATACTTTTAAAATTCGTATTTCATGATTCTGTCTTCAGCGAGTATAAAGTTATCTCCCCTTTTTTCAATATGGCGCTACCAATTTCTGAGTGTGCGATCCCCAAAAAAATTAAGTGTAGACATTTATCTTCAATTGAAGACTAGTTTCATCTTTTAGGACGATGAGGTAAATTTTCTCAAAAGCATTCAGAGACTGCGCCTAATAGTATATCAAGTGTATTGGTGAAATGCACGAAAACAGAGTATTTTTCACACTGGGGTAGCAACTTTGCAAGCGATTTTCCGAGCCATCAAGCATGTCAGAATGCTGTTAATCATGTTTTTGAATAGCAAATTTATATGTTTCGTCGAATTGATCAAGTTTTACGCATTTTTACCAAAAATAACGGTATTATCAGAAACGATATCGAGGGAAATGTTCTATTTTATAGGGTAGTAAGAGTTATCCCTCATTAGCTATATCTGCAAATGAAGAAAATGAGCCAAATTTGATTTGAAAATAAATAAAAGTTAAATTGATTTTAGAAAATAAAATAATTAACGAAAATATAATGTTTTTACACTGCAAAAAATCGATTCGAAATTCGTACTTCACAATTCCATTTTTTGCAAGGATAGAGTTATCTCCCCTTTTTTAGATATGACGCTACCAATTTTCGAACGTACGACCCAATCAAAATTAAAGTAGAGGCATTTAGTTTTGATTTGAGATCGGTTTCATCCTTTATGACGATGAGGTATGTTTTCTAAAAAAGTAAGCCTCATATGAAATTCAGCAACGCGCCTACTAATTCGCACGTGCAAACTAGCCTCTTGTTTGTTCCATTGGTTGTCTGTGTTCACAATGGCTGTTCGGGTTTTACGTTTAACACTCCAACAAAACCGTTAATATGATCAGTACATATCAAATGCGAAAATGTTTTGTTTCCAAAATGATAAATAATTTTCATATGTAAGATATTTATAATAAAATATAAATATAAGCAATAAATTCAATTTTTGGTCTGTTCATGGAACCATGATTACTTCGAGTCTCTTGTAAAGTTCATGTTTTACTTATTCTGCAAGGGACATGAAGAATTCATAATTCCATAAACAATTAAAAAATCGAATTAATTTCTTAAATGACTGTTTTGTTCATAGACATATGCATTTTGCTTGTGAGGGTATTGTTTGTGTGTTTAATTCCTTATTTTCTTTTGTAATAATGTTTCATTTGAGAAACTTTCTGAATGACTTAATAAACTTTAAAATAATGTATATGATTGTTATACTTTCAATACAACTTTCAAGCTCAAGTGTAGTAAAATATGATATGAATTTGCATCGGTTGATTAGAATAAAAAGACAAGAGGGCCATAGTGGCCCTAAACCGCTAACCATTTGGTGGAGGGCAATCAAGCTGGTCTCTTCGTTAGTATAGTCTTTGAGCGCATAACAAGACCATACCCCCTACCCCACCACACACAAACATTTCTACATATCAAATATTAAGGCTCTATGGCCTTTGTGGTTTCAGACAATAAGATTTTCTCATGTTTTCTCTAGGTGGGCCTCTGTGAAACTTGTTATCCCCCGACCAGGCCAATTTTGTGCCCCAGGGTCGAATTTTTTTACATACTTGGAAGAGGTCAACTAGGTGATGCTACATGATACAATATCAAGGCTCTAGGCTTTGTGGTTTCAGAGAAGAAGAATTTTTCTTGTCCTCCCTGTATAATCCTATATAAAACATGTGACCCTGAGGTGGAAGCATTTTTGATCCCAGGGCATTATTTAAATAAACTTGGTAGAGGTTAGTTTGGTAATACTAAACACCAAATATCAAGGCTCTTGTCCCCGTGGCTTCAGACAAGACGATTTTTTCACACTTTCCCTATATAAGCCTATGTAAAACATATGACCCCCGGGAGGGACCATTTCTGACCCCAGTTCTATAATTTGAACAAACAAGGTGATGCTAAATACCAAATATAAATAGTCTAGGCCTTATAGTTTTAGACGAGAAGATTTTTTCACGTTTTCCCTATAAAAGCCTATGTAAACATGTGACCGCTGGGGCGGGCCATTTTTGATCCCAGATGCTTTGTTTGAACAAACTTGGTAGAGGTCTTCTAGGTGATGCTACATACTAAATATCAAGGCTTTATGCCTAATGGTTTTAGACCAGAAGAGTTTTCACATTTCCCTAATAAGCATATGTAAAACAATTGACCCCCGGAGCAGGACCATTTTTGGCTATATGGATATTAACTGAACAAACATGGTAGAGGTCCACTAGGTGATGCGACATACCACACATCACGGCTCTAGGCCTTTGCATTTCAGACAAGAAGGTTTTTTTATGTTTTCTTATAAGCCTATGTAAAACATGCGACCCCAGAGCGGAGCCATTTTTAGCACCAGGGGCATTGTTTAACCAAACTTTGTAGAGGCCCACTAGGGAATGCTACATACCAAATATCAAGGCTTTAGGCCCTGGGGTTTCAGGCAAGAAGAGTTTTCACATTTCCCTTAATAAGCATATGTAAAACAACTGACCCCTGGAGCAGGACCATTTTTGGACCTAAGACTATAATCTTAATAAACATGGTAGAGGTTTACTAGGTGATACTACATACCAAATATCACGGCTCTATGCCTTATGGTTTCAGACAAATAGGTATTTTTCATATTTCCCTATAAGCCTATGTTTTTTTTGTTTTGATTTTTTACGTCCCATCAACAATCTTTCAGTTGTATAGGGACTGGTCTTCCTGGGTTGAACCAGTACTAAGCTAGGATTAATGTTCTTGCTCAAGGACACAACGCAGTGACACCTGTGAGGCTCGAACCCGAGGCCCTTCGGTCTCGAGTCAATCACTCTACCACTAAGCCACTGTGCTATCTATAAGCCTATGTAAAACATGTGACCATACTTTAGCACCAGGGGTAAAACTTAAACAAACTTGGTAGAGATCCACGAGGTGATGCTACATACCAATTATCAAGGCTCTAGGCCTCGTGGTTTCAGACAAGAATATTTTTTTCACATTTCCCTATATAAGCCAATGTAGAACATGTGATCCCCAGGGTGGTGCCATTTTTGGCCCAGGGATATAATTTGAACAAACTTGGTGGAGATCTACTAGGTGATGCTCAATACCAATTATCAATAGTCTAGGCCTTCTGGTTTCAGTCAGGAAGATTTTTTCACGTTTTCTCTATATAAGCCTACGTAAAACATGTCACCTCGGGGCGGCGCCATTTTAGCCCCAGGGCTATAATTTGAATAAATTTTGTAGAGGTCGACGAGATGATGCTACAAACCAAATATCAAGGCTCTAGGTCCTGTGGTTTCAGATAAGAAGATATTTTCACTTATTCCCTATATAAGCCTATGTAAAACAAGTGACCACCGGGGCGGGCCTTTTTTGGCCAAAGGGATATAATTTGAACAAACTTGGTAGAGGTCTACTAGGTGATGCTACATACCAAATATTAATAGTCTAGGCCTTATGGTTCCAGACGAGAAGATTTTTCATGTTTTCCCTATATAAGCCGATGTATACATTTGATCCCTGGGGCGGGCCATTTCTGGTCTCAGTGTGTATAATTTGAACAAACTTGGTAGAGGTCAACTAGGTAAATAGTGTAGGCCGCTGTGTTGAAATTTGTGCTCCCGTGGGAATTTTTGGGTAAAAGTGATTAATGTCAATTTTCAACTAGAAAAATATATGCAGTTTAAGGAAAACTATGTTTCCAAATTTTTCTTGCAATATTAACGTCACAGTGACGTCACAAAATGACGTACCGTATTTTTATATAAATCAAACAGTTTATATCTGCTAGTGCTGTATACACCTAAATTAATCGCATTGTTATCTTGTTTATTGCGTTGACGTGGTTGAAAACGTCGATAGGAGGACCTAAATGAAAATCGATTTAACGTGGACTTCAATTTTACGTCAAATTGACGTCGTTTTTATGTCAGTATGCAACAAAAAATATTGTGTACAGAAATATAATTCTGGAAAGATTGTGTGTGCCTTGCGATTAAAATCAAATTAATTTATGTTTCTAGCTAAGCTTTTTGAAACATGTTAGCTCTCTGACGGTTGGGGCGTTTGGCTGTTACTGCATGTTAACTACGTTACCCCTCAATTGTGTAAAACACAAATAATGTAAATATGGTTGTTAAGGTAGTACCATTATAATCAAATTGGCTAAACATTCATTTATTCATTCATGTATTGTACAGGAACATTTCAATCCCTACAAATATTTATGTTTAAATTATAAGGACCCATTGTAATGTCATTTATGTTACATTTAAACTACCACCCCCCCCCTGTAAAACCATTGAAATCTTGTTAAATAGTTTCATTTAATAAGCTTCTCATTTAACATTCATGTTGTAACTAAAGTATATGTTCCAAAAGACAATTAATGGGCCATTTTATTACTGCAAGCAGCTTGTTTTTATCAAAAAAAAAACTTTAAGAGTTATATGCTGTTTAATATGATACCACCGAAAAGCACGTTAAATAAGGTAAGACTATTTTCATTCTAAAATTGTATGTAATGCTATATGAAAACCTTTTAACACCATGTATGAGCATTATATTGAAATTCAATAGTAAAATGCTGTAACCAACATCGTTTCTGGTGTTCATTATCTTTTTGTTATTTGTGTGGCAATATGTAACGTATATTACAGCTTTCAATACTGTATATGACTTGCTTAATTCCTTATAGTATACGTTATATGGTATTTGACATCATTTCAAAAAAGCAAGTAAGTGTGAATAGGAAATACCACAATCACACACTGCAGACCAACACATGGTACCGTGAGGAAGAACGACAGAACACTAACAGCCACAAGACATCAGGAACACAATTAATGTAAAGCGCAATCAACTCTCTTTTCCCCATAAGATGATTGCGACACTAGAAAGACACAAAGCAATGAATAACAAAACAAGAACCAAACACAAAGCCCCCACAAACAATGGGAGCAACAATTAGCAATGGATCAACAACAACAATACCACCGGCCAAGAATGAACAGCTGCCTAAGCCACTGCAGCGGGAGGGGGGGGGGGCTTAAATGCATTTTACTAGTACCAAATCTTAGCACTAGATTATGTTGTTGTTAAGGCACAACAATTGTTTGGTTCGCATGGAAAAATGAATTGTTTCTGTTATAGATATGTAGGTTCCTGTTTGTCTGAAAAAAATTATCAATTCACCCATGCAACATTTGCAAAATATTATATCTTTTAACTTTTTATATCTTCAAAAAATGATTTGCTCAGAATTATAAATTTTAAAACTCATAAGCAAATATAATGATAGCTCTCAAGACCAGTACTTAGATGGATACATTCGCACTTTCTGTCGAATTTGTTAAAATAACATATAAAGCTGTATAAAGTATGTCATAAGGCCCAATGTTTATCAAAAATGTTGTCAAAGACGATATATAATTTAGCCTGAAAAGCTAATATATCATGGTGAGTTTAGAGATTTGTTTTGTAGTATTTATCTGGAGAAATCTAAGTTAAATTGAAACAATTATAATCAGTAAAATCAATCACTCTATGTATCTGTTTACAGTTGTTCAAATTATGGGTACACGTATTCAGTTACGTGCCATGATACAGGCTAGATTCAGTGTATCCATGTTTATTTAGGTTCAATAACCATAAAATAGTAACCCTTCTAATTACTAAATGTTTTGAGGGAGGTATGCATTATAACTGCCTGTAATCAGTTATTGTTTAAAGAGACTGTCACCAAATCAATTTGTATCCTTGCATCTATACTCAACTACAAAAGAAACCCATCAGTCGAATCTTGGGGCAATTATGGAAATCAGAATTAAGAAATGAAAATATATTTTTACCATGTTTCGCAGCAATCAGTTCTGCATAATTTCATTGAATAATGTAACAGTTTTACTTAAATCTGTTCATGCTATTCGCCAGTGTTCAGACAAGGGGTTATTTTCAAAAATGTCAAGTTTTTCACTTGAGAATGAATATCTCGTTCTCGTCTAAATCAGTTCACTTGTGTTAAATTCGCCCAAAAAAGACATGACCTTCTAATGCAGCAATAACTGCCCCATAACGAGTTCTAACCAAAAGCATCTGACGCCGCTGAAACGTTCTTGGTAATCCACGCCCATTCTTAATGGAGAGCAACCTGAAGCTGTCAAAGAAACCGAGGTCGCACTGAACGATCTCGGATGCGTCGCAAGAGCTCATCCAACAACTGCTCTATCGTATTCAGATCCGGGCTTACTAAAGTTACGCGGTTTGTTTTGACTTCTGCACACACTTGATTGCCTCGTCAGAGAGGGACATACCGGTTATTGGACGAAGTGAACTGATTAAGACTAGAATTTGAGTGAAAACCAATTGTCTGAAACTTGTCATTTTTAGAAATGACCCCTTGTCTATACACTGGCGTACAGCATGAACGGGTTTAAATAAAACTGTTACATTATTCAATAATTTGATGCATAATTGATTGTTATAGAATATGGTTGAAAAATATACTTTGATTTCTTAACTATTTTACCATAATTGCCCTAAAAAGTGACTGATGGGTTTCTTTGTAGTTGAGTATAGTTGCGTATGCAGATGGTGAGGCATTACTGAAGCTTTTAAATTAACTCAACTTTATATTCAACATAGCTTTCGTTGTTTAATTACCGAAACTGTCAATCACATCAACTTAGTACTTCTGGTCACTTGCTCAACCAATAATGGGAAAATAGTGGTGAGTTTTACTCTAAGGCAATGATCACATTAGATATGACCATATTCAAGGAAACTAGTTGAAGGTCAGTTGTTACTTCAATACCAATTTAAATACAAATTTTATCAGCCCAAATTATGTCCGGCCAAATGTGTTCTTTTAGAATGCAGGATAGAAAGTTGAAATATTTGATAAGAAAGCGCAAGTATAAGCTCTCACTTAGTTTTAGCAATACATGCTTACATACCTGAACTTACTGTGACTTTGACAAAATATTACAGGAACATTGTTAACATGGTAAATGGAATAATAAAGAGTTATGTGTATTAAACATTTGAATAAGTTGTAAACTCACCAGGATATAGATTCAAACGAAGCACGCAAAAATGTTAACTGTTATAGCCAGTATCAGCATTAAGAGGACACTCTACTCAGTCGCCAATGATAGACTCACTTGCAAAGTACCAAAATCAAATGGACTAAATCCTTTTAATTATTCTTTCCATTACTACTGCTAATCTATTTTGTTTGATCTGAAATATGCAAAGAAATAATTGGATGTATTTTTGTATCTATCGTAATCTTCACATATCAAAATGATATTACCTGAAACAAAATTCAACTTCAAGACTAAATCTAATTGATAGAAGTATGCAAAACAAATTAACTAATACTTTATTTGGGTCCCTTAATATAGCAATGGCTACAGTATGTATGCTATATTAACAATATCAGGGAGCTTTTCTAGGTGATAAACCATTTTCTTTCAAATGTATGACTATCATGAACCATTAGTACAAATGTTGTCTGTTCAATGCTTTACAAAATTTTAGAACCAGACAGAGTGGAAGATAAGTGTAATATGCTCCAACATAAATGGTATTCTTACTTCACCAAACTAGTTATCCTTCTTCAGATATAAAGCGATTATAACCATAGGAATATGCTTGGTGTGTGCCATACTCTTATGTTGGGAAACAGTCGTAAAGTTTCCAAAACACTTCAGTTTATTGTTTCAAAAGACAAGGATAAAGGTCACGATTTAGACCTAAGTCTGAATAACTTACTTTTTTAAACAAATTCTGAATTTTTGTCTTTATCAATACAGTTGGTGTAATAAATAGTAGGGTTACACAATGTGTGATTGATCTTACTAACTTAAAGCTACTTCTTAATATTAAGCTACTGCTTAACATTATTGTGTCATCTAAAATTAGGGTAGTCAGTGAAGAAAAGCGTCCTTTTCTATATCATTTCATGTGTTAAATGAAGCAAATACACGAGTGTAAGTGAAATAAAAGATATCATTTTTGCATTAAAGAAACATTAATGGATCATAAAATAAGCAGTATCTAAAATGCTGTTTATAAATTTGATAAAATACACGGACTTGAAATGACGTTTTATGTGATTTAAGCTAATATTTCTTCCCTTATTATCAATGCTTTGTTGATATTTTAGTCAATTGCAATTACTGGTAGTTAAATAACAGTAAATAAACCACTAGCAGCAGTGTAAACTCATAAATTGCTGTTTTTGATTTTAAAACATAATGCATTTAAAAGGAAGTAGAGTACATAACAGTAATAACAGGTCTTTTTATTTGATAGAATCATATTGCTAGTCATTTGAATACAATTAAAAGTCTAAGCTTATATTGTCACGTACGAATAAGGCACAGTTTGATAGGAAGTTCTATTATTTCAGGGTAACGAAGTATCTCTGTAACCGCTATAGAGTTAATATACACAATTCTGTGGCTTATATATTTTGGTTTTAGAAAGGTGTAGTGTAAAAAAACTCTCCCTCAGGGGGTATTTTGGTATCCTATCGTCTAGTGATAGTTTTACATTAAGTAGTCATACATTTGAAGTAAGTAACATATATAACTGTCATTTCATATAGGTGTATTGTTTAAACGCATAGTTGCTGTTTGCTGCTATTTGATAAATGATTTTAAGACAATCAGCATGTCGATAAATAAGAATCAGATAGTTCTTGGTATTTTTACAATAGGATTTGAAATTACAATACAGTAATGCAGTTAACATGTTTGTTACAGGCCAGAGAGCTTACATGTGTCATTTTGTTTCTTACATCATGTAGTTTCAGTAAAGCATAGTGAACAATATTCCAGCAGTGGGAGAGGAGGGTCTATTAGCATATTTTGATCTAATGTCATTTGGGCTTTCACTAAAAATACTTTTCATTTTGATACTGACGTCATTTTTTCCTCTCTTGACATCATTTTGAAGTTAAAGTGACCTCTTTAGAATTCTGAGTCAGAGTCTATGCTCAAAATACAATATATCGCCAGTAATATTACTATAGCTGATCAGACAGTACATGTTTGCGCCAGCTGGAATTCATAGTGCTCAATTTTCAAGCCCAAATAAGCCCAAAATGGGTACATCTCTTTGTGACGTCATCATGACTTCAAACGGCAAGAAAATATTGGAAACATCTTTTTCCTTAAACAAGATACATTTTTCTACAAGAAAATGTATGTTTGACACTTTTACCCAAAAATTCCCACGGGATTACACAGCGGCCTACACTAAAAGCTACATACCAAATATCAAGGCTTTAGGCCCTGTGGTTTCAGACAAGACGATTTTTTCACATTTCCCTATTTAAGTCTATGTAGAACATTTGACCGCCGGGGCGGGGCCATTTTTGGCCCAAAAACAATAACAAACTTAGTAGAGATCTACCAGGTGAAGCTAAATAACAAATATCAAGGCTCGAGGCCTTTTGGTTTCAGACGAGAAGATTGTTTCACGATTTCCCTATATAAAGCTATGTAAAACATGTCACCCTCAGGGTTTTGGCCATTGTAGGCCCCAGGGTTATAATTTGAACAAACTTAGTAGAGGTCCACTAGTTGATGCTACATACCAAACATAAAGGCTTTAGGGCCCATGGTTTCAGACAAGAAGATTGTTTCACATTTTCCCCATATAAACCTATGTAAAATATGTGACCCCCGGGGCTGGGCCATTTTTGGCCCCAGGGATATAATTTGAACAAACTTGATAGAGGTCTACTAGGTGATGCTAAATACATTTTATCATAATAGTAACTTGATCTGGCGTACTGTATCACGTCGAGTGGTTGAAGTCATACCATCGGATCACCCGAGACGCGTAGCGTCGAGGGTGATCCATTGCTATGGCCTCATCCACGAGACGTGATACTGTACGCCAGATCAAGTTACTAATATGATAATATGTTTATTATATGCCTTTTTTCTGACATTCTTTCTGATTTTAAGACCTGCTTTGGTCTTTAATTCCGAAAAATTGCGGGAACGTTTTCCATAACCTCACGTTTCTTGACGTCACGTCAACAAGTTTTCCGTCTCTGGTTCCATGCTTGCAATTTACTTTACGTAACGTCGCCGCAAAAGCAGGTAACCGACGTTAGCCTCGTTTTAAAGGATAGTGATATGGATTCAGAAAACCTCAGTTCGTTGATCCGGCTTTCTGTATCAGATGGCCAGAAAACAGACAGTTCTAAAGTCGTATCAGTTATAGGTATATAATAAATACCTAATATCAAGAGGCTAGGATTTTGGTTTCAGACAAGAAGATTTTTAAAGTTTTCATCTCGAAAATCTAGTTTTAGCCTCTATGACCTAGATATGCAACGGACCAAAACCATTTGAACAATTTTGGCAGAGGGCCACCAAAGATCATTTGTGTGAAATTAGTTAAAAATTGGGCCAGGGGTTTTAGGAGGAGTTGTCTTTTAAGTCAATTGTTTACGGACGGACGTTTAGTCTGCGAACAATGCATAACTTGACCAGAGTTAAGACTGAAGTTGTTGTCAATGAGTGAAAGTCGTTCAAAATAAGAAACAAAAACGAAAACATATTGAAAATTGAAATTGACAATAGGGAACGAAAAAAGAAGGACGTTAAAAGATTTGTAGCAGAGCGAGGTTTCGATCCTCGGACCTCTGGGTTATGGGCCCAGCACGCTTCCACTGCGCCACTCTGCTATGAAAACCGTAACAAATTCCTCCTTTATGTTCGGAACTGTTAGTAGGCCTTCTAAATTAACTCATTTTATACATTTAAGGTCTTTCAAATAGTTTGAATGCTAATGAATGGATTTCAATTTTTCAATTATTACTTTAGGTGTCATTAAATGTTTTACTATTAATTTAACTCCCATTAATAGGGTATTAAAAATGGCAGGTTTTAATGGCCTTTAAATTGGTATATAAAACCCCATTTCACTGGACGGCGATTCAATTTTGGTCAAAATGACACGAATCGTAGCAGAAACGGCAAGAGCGCAGTAGAAGCACAGTAGAAGCGCCTAGGTCGTAGTAGAAGCGTACCAGAATTTCAGATTCTACATAGAAAGGATACTAAAGCGCAACGAGAGCGTAGCTCTATCGCCAATGTCGTAGCATGGTCGCAGCTACATCGCCATCAGCGTAGACTAAGCGTAGCCAGATCTTCATGGTCGTAGTGGGATCGTAGCAGCAGCGTAACGGAAACGTAGTAGAAGCGTACTGGAAGCGTCAAGTCCCCAAATCGTGTGGCTGTCTACGCTTCCGCGGCGATCTGGAATAATTTTAGAGAAAATCCTAGATCGCCATGAGCGTAGCGGAATCGCCGTCCAGTAGAATGGGGGGGGGGGTTTAGTTCGAGATGTTAATGACACTTGCCAGTTTATAGCATGTTATTTTCATGGTATAGCATAATCCCATTAAACTATTTTAATAAAAACTAATTGATGGTTTAGCCACTCACTATAATAATGTTTTAATGACATTCTTAGCACGCGGATGGACCATGGCTTTAATGATATCTGCTTGCAGTAGTGACAGCAAATCATCAGAAAAAGCCACTGATAAAACTGTGTGGATGCGCAGGAAGGTCTGTGCCTTCGTTGTTTGCATGCCAACAAAACCAGATGGGTCAATGCACGAGATTTTTATACTTATCGCATCGGTGCGCAGACTCGCCAGAGCCATCGCTACTCCCATGCACAAAGTATGGATGTACAGAAAGGCTAAGAGTAGCCACTGGTCTGATTTCATATTCTATTATTTTATAAATGAAAATTCATTTTCAAATTATAATTTCTTTATTCTCCCTCTTTCCTCTATGATAGCAATATTTGTGATAAGGTGAGTATAAAGAGAAGTGATGAGACTAGCTATATGATATCAAATATTAAAATATAATTTACAAACACATCATGGTCTAGGAGCTAGACTAAGAAAGGCTCAGACTAAAGATACAATCAAGTCATGATAGTCTATGTTATATTTTTAGGGGTCGCAGGTTAAAATTAAAAAACAGTATGTTTTTCCTAGCAAAAAAGCATGCCGCGATTTGTGGTATTTCATCTGGGTTACTGTTTACAAATGTCAAAGTAGCCGTTTAGGGAATTTTAGTCTCTAAGGGTTAAATGAGGGAAATGGTAAGGAGAGAAATACCGTCGCAAACAGCAAAGACCAAGAATAAATTCCGAACAAAAAGCAACATACAGCAGCTGAAAATATATTTTGGAGCAGCAGCCCCCATATTATGAATAATGAACCATCCCAACAAGGTAAAGCATTTAAAATGGATTGTTCTGTTCGACGTAAATAGGATTAAGTATATCTTCCTTATTTACATGGCTATTGTTTTGACGGCAGATGGTTACCATATCGTGTATGGACGTACCTATTATCTTTGGTCAAACAAAGTAGTATAAGATAGCTTAAGATAATTTTATATCATGGATTACATAATTTTGTTGACAAAACCAGCACTTATCCTGTCCAACATCAGTATGTGTCCAGTTGTATATATATTCCTCAAATATTGAATTATAAAGCGGAAACTGTATTATTAAAATGGAACCGGCACAAAAGTCGCTATTAAAGGTAAACATTTTAAAATATTAAAAGATAGTACAGTTCAAATATATTGCTTCACACAGAATAGTAAATTACTTTTGATCTCATGAATATATTATTTGAGTGACATTCCAAAGTTTTACATCAACTATATCACAATATACAATGTGCACATGCATGGACACCCCCAGGGAGCGTAAGTCACCGGATAATTGAGAGTGAACGGCAAGTTACGGCACTTGCGATGTTGTACATTCAATTTGAAGGATCAGTCACTTGCTCTTAAAAGAAAACACAGGCTGCATAAGTATGTCAACACGGCGGCCATTGTAATGTTTGTCATGATTTTATTCATGCTATAATATTAACATTTTCGAAGCAATCCTTTAATGAATCTTTAATTTATTGCAACCGTTCATAGCCTCATGAATTACAAAAAAATGATTGACAGTTGTCAAGCTCAATTGCCCGTGCAATACGCTTCGAACATCGAACTCATTCGTCAGAATTGATACTGGTGTTGTGATTGACAGCGAGCCGCACCCGAGTCGCACGTGCAAAAAAGTCTCTTGTTTGCTTCATTGGCTGTCCGTGTTCATGCTGGCTGTTCCGCTTTTCCATTTTACACTCCGACTACACTCCGACTAAACCGTTAATACGATTATATTTGAAATACAATACTGTTTAAATTTCTAAATTAAAAATAATTTTTATATTTTAGATGTTTATAATAAAATGTAAATATAAGCAATAAATTCAATTTTGGAATGTTCATGGAATCATGAACACTTCGGGTATCTTGCAAAGTTAACATGAAGCTTCACTTACTTTGCAAGAGACCCGAAGTATTCATGATTCAAAAAAATAAATTCATTTCTTAAATAATACGCCTTGATAGAAGACACCGTGTACAATTTGCCTGCCTGGCCCCGAGGCTATAACACTTTTTTCATACTCAACTCAACTGAGCACGAAATTTATTCTGCTCATAAATGTTAAAATGTCAACAATTGTTAGCATTTTAACATGCAATAGCATGATAAATACAACATCTGAGAGACTTAAAGCAAGAAACTTCTTTATTTGTCGGTATTTTAGTTTTCATGAGCAGTTGAAATTTCGTGCTCAGTTCGAGGTGAGCAATAAAAAAGTTTTATTACCTCGAGGCCTGGTATTAAAGTACAATCGGTAGTGTGTACAGCCCAGCCTTATGTAGTTTGTGTTTTTGATTTCCAAGCTTGACAATAATCATTATAATGAGATATTCATGAATCCCTTTCTTTTACATTTCTCTCCTTACCACTGATTTTAGCAGGAGAGTTATCAATTGCTGCGCGAAGGATGCTTACCTAATACTTTTTGAATGCTTAGGTTAAGGCTGCAAAAGAAAATTGTGATTAGGATAAATAGCCATCCTAGCTTACATATCCATGGTTTTTTACCTTGGACATTAAGCAACTAACCACATTAACTAAATATGCATGGTTTATCCGTTTTCGACTGCAATACTGCATTATCGTTTTAAGTAATACGTATTTATGTGATTTGTTTGTATTGTGATATTTACATTTTTGTTTGAACTTTGCATAAGTGCATACATTATGTACCCAGATCAGAATACCCCTTTATAGAATTTGGGAACATCCTGATCAGGGTTCATAGTGTGTGCTTCCATATGATCAAAAGAAGTCTGAAGTGCTAATATATTATAGGAAGCAGATGTGAAAACAGACAGCATTTCAGGACAAATTATTGACAGCATCAGACTAAATGAATTATGAATCAGTTAAATTTAACATCTATTGGAAATTAGTTTCTTCACCAATGATTTAAAATTTCTAAATTGCTTTCCTCATATTTTCTACGAAAAAAGACTGTTTCGGTCAAGCGTCTCCGATGAAAATTAAGCTAACAATAAAATCGAAACCACATGCACACTCACACTATGAAGGAAACACAAGACTAGTACAATTTAAAACAAGAAATATCTTTAAAAAAGATATTCGGCGGCTCTCAAATACTGACAATTTAAACGCAACCAAATGCACTGGTTTTAGACGAAATTTCCTTCTACCCCTTAGCATGCTGGAAGTTAAAACCAGCGAAGTTGTGGTTCTGTTTCTGTCTCTCTTTTGTTTGGTTTTGTGCACAGCTAACTCTATGCATCGGAATCCTTTTCTTTTCAATTTAGGGATTTACCAGCAAGGGTCTAAGAACAATATTTTAAGAAAACGGGGGGTGTTGACAATGAATTAATGTAAAATTAAAAGTTCACTGAAACAAACCGAACACCAGAAAGAACATAGCCATGATCGAGGAATAAATACATGTAGGATTCAAAACTGATCGACACCCAGTAAGCACGTACAATCGGGCCATTATCGGCCCGCCACTGAAACGCCATCCGAATGACCTTTTGCTGGCAGGCCGATAGTGGCCCATATTCCAGGAGGGCCCAACCTTTTCCAGGGGGGGGGGGGTCAAACTTTTTCCAGGGGGGTGGGGGGTCAAAATGCTAATTTTAGAAACCCATAGAACTTGTGATTTTCCAGGAGGGGGTGCAAACCCTCTATCCCCCTCCCATCTGAATCCGCGCATGTGACCATTTAAAGCTGCATGCTCTGTAACTATGAACATTTTCGAAAACAAATTATTTTCTTTTTAAATCATTTGTAAAAGTAGATTAAGCTATGTTTTCACAATAAAAATGTTCAGTACAGCTGAAAACTGCATGGAAAAGTGAATTATCTTATCAAATAGGTGTGCTTTTCTCTGATTAGTAATTATTTGCGTCCCTCCAATAATTCTAGACCGCTGAATTTTAACATAAATGCAGTTGTTTTGATAGTGATAACTTGTTAAGATTTACGAAAATGGTAAAATGTTTACCTGAATTTGAGTATTTTTACTGTGTTGTTGAAAAATAAAAACATTATTTTTAAAATTAGAGGATCAAAAGTTTCAGACTATGCAGCTTTAACTACTCGTAATTGATAGAAGAGACTTTACCGATAGTTACACTGTTCTTGTAAGAAAATGGATTTACCGGCTAGAACAAGCTCAATCGCCTGAACCCAAAGGTTACGAGCACATTCGCGGTTAATTTTTATAAGCCATTGTAAGGGGACAAATTAAATGCACTTAAGTTTTTTTTTTAGAAATAAATGGTTTATATTCACGATTTTGGGACTATGACGCATACCCCTGGAATTGAGAATTTTGGCGCGAAAACGCCTAAAATTGCGATTTTTAGTGTTGTTAGCTATATTGTCAAATCATAAAATACATCATATTTATCTAAATTTAGCTGTACTGTTAACTTGCATGATGTATTATATGAGACTGCGCAATGTTGAATATTACCAGGGCTACCGCTCATATTTTGAGGGTAAATGACATGTATCCTCTAGGGCAAAATGTAGAGGGCACAATTTTTTAGAGGGTACATGGACCCACGAAAATTCCGATAGCTGAGCATTTTGAAAGCGCAGAGTAGGCCTAGATTTCCTATTAACTGCTTAAAAATGATTCTGCAAACCCATCATAAACAAATTTGATCGGGGCTCCCCTTTACACAATTTGCATTAAAATGACTAAGTCAATACACTGAAAAAACTTTTGACAGGGGTTCCCTTATACAATATGACTTTCTGTTCACCCTAGTCCTTTCCGCAGCAAACATAAATTGATTGCTGCACTTACAGGGGAATTTACCTGTTAAAGCTGCATAGTCTGTAACTTTTGATCTATTAATTTTAGAACTAATGTTTCTATTTTTCAAGAACACAGAAAATAACTAAAATTCGGGTAAACATTTTACCAATTTCGTAAATCTTAATAATCTTATCAGTATCAAAACCACAGCATTTATGATAAAATTAACTGTCTCTAATTATTGGAGGGACGCAAATAATTACCAACAAGAGAAAACCACACCTGTTTTCTAAGATAATTCACTTTTCCGTGCAGTTTTCAGCTATAGTGAACCGATTTATTGTGGAAACATAGCTTAATTCTACTTTTACAAATGATTTAAAAAGAAAATAAAAAAATCGAAAAAATATCAAAAGTTACAGACTATGCAGCTTTAATGCAAAGACGTAAACCACGGCTGATATATCGATCGTTAGAGGGCACAACGCCATTGGGCCCCGATAATGCAACGACAGGATTTACATCGAGATGCCGATAGTTGGTAGGAAAATAAACAAACAATTTTAAACACAATTTACTCGACAAAACGATGATTTTTTTCTTCGAAATTTTTTCAGACTTGTAATTTGGATTTTTTCATCCGAACATTGGAGAAAAACGTTTTGACATAGGGAATATAACCGTAAAACGGCCAAAAATAAGCCCTGCAAATGGACTATTGTCGGAATATAAGAAACATACTATAATCATGTTCAGAATGAGACTTGGAAAAGTTACACATATTTTATTTAAATCGCGTGACATTACTGTAAAGTCCTTTCGGATTTAGTGGGCTCATTATTTTAAAATGCACTTCTTTACTGTGTGCAAGGCATGTAAACAATGATAATACAGCAATTTACAAATGCTATATATCGATGGTTGACCTATAATCTAGATCAGGTCGTTAAATTCATTCAGTGCACAGACTGGTTCTCTTCCATTTACATGTAGGTTTTTAAGTTAAGTTGCATATTTAAAAAGATTGTGTGGACATTCTGAGTATTAACCAATGAGAGAATCTTTTTCAAGTTGTTGTGATTAATATTAAAATTTAAGAATGCTTCTGATTGGTGAATAATTTACATAAAATGTAGGTCTAAAGCAATATTAGAACGGTGGCTAAAACCGCCGTAAAAAAGACCAATATGAAACTGTTAGCTGAGTTGCGCTCAAAGCACCCACTTTGTAATAGATATAAAATTGTGATGCAGAAAAATGTTCACAAATTGAAAACATGGCAAACTTTACATTCGGGATAACGTCAAAACCACATGCAAATCTTCATACTAAAGAGAAAACACATGAAAAAGCTTCAAAAGCATCGGTATAAAAGTGCAAGAGGAGTTTGGCTCACAAGCTTACTGTGTATATACATATTAAATTGAGATGCCGAAACTGACACAGTTAAACAAAATGAAAACAAATACTTTGACAATAGTGTTCAAAGCACATGCATATCTTCATACCATATATAAAACATCAGCATATTTGAAAAAAATCAGGATAAAACTGTGGGAGGAGTTGCGCTCACAAAGTACACACTCGTTGTGTATGGGATGCCATCACAAATTGAACAAAAATGAAAAAAAGTATTTTATGATTATGTCTTAACCACATGTGCATATTCAGACCATGAGCAAAAATTCAAAAAGATTGGATAAAATTATCAGAGGAGTTGCGCTCACAAAGTACCCACCCATTGCATCTGAGATGGCAAACATGACTAAGAACTTCACAAGTTGAAATAAATAAATTTTCTGAAATTCAAAGTACCCAACAAGGGTCCATTTATGAGTATGGACAGACAGATGGACGGACGAACCAATTCTAATAGTCTCCTTCGACATATGTCGGGAGACAAAAATGTTTCTTAAAAAGAACCATTATAGTGAGATGGTTATTAAACATTTGAATATCAATGAAAGGTGCAGTAATATGTCAAAATGCTTTATCATTGGTACATGTAATTGGTATTCAGACTGTTTGAGTTTCTATACAATTCTATGCGACAAGACACACACTACGAATATTTTCAAAAATAAGGCGACATCATTTTAGAAATGAAATCTGCTTAAGTCGTATGATGGTAGATTTATTTGCAGGAAATGTACAAGTCATAAAATCAGTTCAAAGCGCTGATATTTCATGGTGTGTGTAAAGTATCAATAACCATGGCGGAAGTGGGCGACTGATTTTTATTACCTTCTATGTGAAGAGCTACACAACATAGGGTATAACTAAATAACGAATGGAATCAATATTCGTGAATAACTGAATATGTTACATCTCCCTTTTTCTGAAGATATATGTTTGAAATACGATTACTGTTAAGGACTAAATTTTGTTATAAAATCCTTAAAGTAATCCAAAGCAATCATTTGTCATGCTTGTTAGATTACCCTAATTATTTTATTTAAATAGTTTCAATGGAGATGATAAAAATTGTACTATAAAGTTTTTTAGAGTTCTTTCATGTATATATAACTACATGTAACTGTTCTTATTGTTCATCTCTGTTTCAGCTACTGTTTATTGGTTTAAGTTGTATATTATTATTGTACAGTACTTTGACCTGTAAATGAAGAACACGTGATTAAACGATAAATGTATCTGTATGATCTTCTCTTCTTTTTCATCAAGTTTGTTCTATCTTCCAGAGTGATGAATTATAATCCACCTAATATTTCCTTCAGAAATGGAATTTGCCACAATCTTCGTTTTTTTTTATATATATGCAAAAAAAAATTTTAGTATTGCCTCCTCCAGACCCTACATGATTTTTAAATTCTAAGGATCTTCCAAAAGTAAGAACAAATTTTGTTCCAACGGATGGTGATCAGTCTATAAAATACATGTATTCAGAACAGAAGGATATTTAAAACATATCCATAATAAGTAGGTTGGAAAAAACATTACTACCTAACTACACAAAAACACTTTGTACTGCTTTGAACTGACTTTCATTATTTTCATTGACTTTCTTACACAAAAATTTCACTTGATATTATATTCACTTTTCCATCTAGAACAAAATCTTCATACTTTGATGGAGCTTTGACTGATCTCCCAGATCGCGTTTCATACGGTTTCTGCTGACTGACCGACTGACTAGGTGTTGACTGACTAGGTGTTTTCTGACTAGGTGTTGACTGACTAGGTGTTGACTGACTAGGTGTTTTCTGACTAGGTGTTGACTGACTAGGTGTTGACTGACTAGGTGTTTTCTGACTAGGTGTTGACTGACTTGATGTTTTCGACTGATTAGATGTTTTCGACTGATTAGATGTTTTCGACTGATTATCTGTTGTATGTAGTCCATAACCAGATGGTGTATCATTTTCTGGTTCTCTATGTCGAAATTCTGCACCGGTCTGTTTCAAGTGACATCTGTTTCTACGAAGCTTTTTACCACCAAGAGTTTCCACTATATAAGATCTTGGCGTTGAATGTTTTTTCACGACAGTTCCTGGAACTAACTTTTTCGAATCATATTTGTCTATCATGACCTTATCACCAGGATCCAATGGTTTGAGTGTTTTACCAGCAAATTGTTTATTATAATAGAACTGTTGTCTATTTTGTCTCTTCATATGACCTTTCCGTACTCTGGTTGCACTTATAGCAGGTTTCAGAGCTGCTGCTGAAGCAGGTAAGTTAGATTTCAAACGTCGTCCTAAGTAAAGCTGAGCTGGTGAAAGATTTATACTTTCTAGTGGTGAATTTCTATAATCCAGCATTGCCTGGTAAGGGTCTTCGCTTTTCTTTATCATATTTTTCACAGTTTGTACATAGCGTTCCGTTTGTCCCATGCTCTGGCTATAATGAGGAGAGCTAGTAGTGTGAATAAATCCATATATGGGTTGCAAACTTTCTAAATTCTTCACTTGCATACTGCATTGCATTGTCTGTTACGAGTTCATCAAAGTAGCCAAATCTAGCTATCTGTTTCTTCAAATAACAAATTACATTGTTAGAGCTCAAGTTATCTAACTTTTCTACCTCTGGCCATTTGGAATAATAGTCTACTGTTAGTAAATAATGTTTTCCTTGATATTCAAACAAGTCTGCTCCAAGTTTAGCTGATGGTCTACTAGGTATGTCACTAGAAATCATAGGTTCTCTCCTGTTTCTATTTCTATTATGTACAGCACAAATGTCACATTTCGATACTATGTCTTCAATTTGGCCCATCATCCCTGGCCAATACATAAATTCACGCGCACGGGTTTTACATTTTACTACACCTAGGTGTGATTGGTGTACAAGTCCTAGCATTTCTGACCTTAATGTCTGTGGAATAATCAATTTCCATCCTTTGAATACTAATCCATCAATACAGCTTATTTCATGCCTGAATGGCCAAAACAACTTCACGGTTTCAGGCACATCAGCTTTCCTATTTGGCCAACCTTGTTCTACCACATCTATTAGAGTTTGTAATTGACTGTCCTTGGCGGTTTCATCTTGAAATTGTTTATATTTCTCTGGTGATACAGGTAAATGAGAGTTTTGACTTATTTCATTCACTTCTACTTCAGGTACTAGAGATTCTGTGGTTTCTGAAAGATTTAGTCTAGATAATGTATCTGATAAATATTGATTCCTGCCAGGTTGATACTTCACCACAAAGTCATATTTCTGAAGTTGTTACATAAATCTTGCCAACCTAGGAGGACACTCCGATAAAGGCTTACGAAATATATGTTCCAGTGGTTTGTGGTCACTTTCTACAATGAAAGATCTTCCGTATAAGTACTGGTGAAACTTCTGAGTTCCGAATACCAGAGCTAAACTCTCTTTTTCTATTACGCTGTACCTTTGTTGAGTTGCATTTAATGCCCTAGATGCATAAGCTATTGGTTTGTCTTTTTGTAGAATAACTGCCCCTAAAGCATATGAACTTGCGTCAACGTTTAATATGATCTCTTCTTTTGGATCGTAAAATCCTAACACTGGCGCTTCTGTTGCTAATTGTTTAAGTTTTTTAAAGCTTTCTTCTTGGGCTTTTTCCCAATGCCATTCAACTTTATTTTCTAACAATAGTCTCAAAGGCGCACTTATTTCTGACATATGTGGCAAGAACTTTTGCAAATATGTGATAAATCCTAAAAAGGTTTGTAACTCCTTTTTTGACTGCGGTTGTTTCATATCTGTGGTCGCTCGTATCTTCTCTTCCGAAGCTTTCAGACCTTGCTGACATACAGTTTGACCAACATAGTCAATTTTATCTTTTCTGTACTGACATTTGTTTTCACTTAGTTTTACATTGTTTTCCCTAATTCTATCCAGTGTCATTTTTAACCTTTCGTCATGTTCTTGGATGGTTGATCCCCATACCAAAATATCATCAACAATTACTTCCACTCCAGGGATGTCTTCAAGCATCTCTACCATACACTTTTGATAGATCTCCGGGATGGATTTTATTCCGAATGGGGCTCGTCAGAATCTGTATCTACGGAGTATTGAATGTTGTCAGTTTAGAACTTTCTTCTGTCAGCTTCAACTGCCAAAATCCGGACGTTGCGTCTAATTTGGTAAAGACTTTCGCGTTTGGCATTTCTGCTACCACCTCTTCTATTGTCTTCATGGGGTAGTGTTCTCGCTGTATAGCATTGTTCAAATCTCGTGGGTCGATGCAAATACGTATATCACCGTTAGGCTTAACCACTGTCACCATACTATTTACCCATGGTGTTGGTTCTTTCTGCCTAGTAATAACTCCCAGTTTCTCCATTCTTTTCAGCTCCTGCTTTACTCTCTGCTTCAAAGCGATCGGAACTTTCCTTGGAGGGTGTACTTTTGGTGTTACAGATTTGTCTATTTTAATGCTATGAGTTCCTGGTAGGCAACCTAGGCCTTGATATAAATCAGAGTAATTGGACTCTATACCATAAATTCTCTTAATCAACCCAACTTTTTCACATGTTTCAGCACCTATTACTGACAATGATTTGGTATCTACTACATAGAATTCCATATCAACTGGTGTGTCTTTTACTGTAACGGGTAAAGATATTATTCCGTCTAAATTGATAGTATGTCCTGAAAATGATTTTAGTCTTGATTCTGCTTTTTTTAATGGGTATTTAATTTTCAGTTTTTCAAAGTCTGATTTTGCAAGTACATTACATTTTGCTCCTGTGTCCAGTTGGAAACATACATTTTGGTTACCAATATTTAGATATTCTATGAATGAGTCAGAGTCATTGTTGTTCATATTTAATGTTCCAACGCATAGTTCATCAAAATCAATATCACTGTCTGTATCAATTTCATTAATCTGTTTGTTTCTTTTAAAGCTAATACTTGCTCTACACATGACCACAAAATGGTTTGGTTTATTACATTTATTGCAAACCTTTCCAATGGCAGGACATTTTTGTTTATTTGTACATTTACCTCCACACCTTTGACAAACGCGGACGGTTTTAGGTCTAGCACCCTGTCTTTCATATTTCTGTTTATCATGGGTATTTATTACTCTTGGGCGAGAATTTAATTGAGAATTTTGGTGTTTAATATTTGGACCCTTTCTCTTAATTATGTTCACATTGGGATCTTTACCTGTGTTCATGGTTTTCAAATGTTTCTGTTCAATTTCATAGGTTCTGGCTATATCTACTGCTTTCTCAAGAGTCAAATCAGATCCTTGACCGATTAACTTTTCTCTTACTTTCGGGTGTTTCGTACCAAATACGATTTTATCCCTTACCATTTCATCAGCATCTGCATAGCCGCAATCCTTGACTAAAACCTTCAACTCTGTGATAAATTGCTCACACGCTTCAACGTCACCTTGTTTCTTACAGAGAAACTTGTATCTGTTGAAAACTTTGTTTGATTTTGGTTTTACATAGTCTTCGAACTTTTTGAACAGTGTCTCAAGCGATTTTTGCTCATCATCTGTTAATGTCCAGGTACCATAAACCTCTCTCCCTTTATTACCAAGCCATATCATCAAATACGCACATTTCTTAGCTTCAGATTTCGCCTTGAGGGGGCCCTCAAACATAAATCTGCAATGGGTTTCAAAGCTCTTATACGCTCCGGGTAAGTCTGCACTGTTCCAGTTTAGCATTGGCATTCCCCCTGTGAGGCCTTCGATCGACGCCATTTCAGTGAAATATTAAACAACGATCTTTAATTCAAGTGTCTATTAATCTGTCATGCGCGGATGGCTTTGTTTTCCATCGATATTCATCGATTATTTACTTCTTGACACCATGTAAAGTATCAATAGCCATGGCGGAAGTGGGCGACTGATTTTTATTACCTTCTATGTGAAGAGCTACACAACATAGGGTATAACTAAATAACGAATGGAATCAATATTCGTGAATAACTGAATATGTTACAGTGTGTACAGTTCCTGTGTTTCTAAACACTGAAGAAGATACTTTAGTCCATGAATTGAAATGACTATATACCACTTCTTACTTGATTCATATAATACCTTTTTTATATCAGTCACTTCTCATATTATTAACTGTATTGAAGCATGCTGACCTGATAAACGGTGGCTATCTCGCGGCATTTGTCTTTATCAGGTCATCATGACGTTGCACGTTTTGAATGTCGTCAATCATGGCGTTGAATCGACACGAAAAACGATAATTACGTCATAATCGCTATAGTTCGAAGATTGAACCAACTTATATAAACTGATACATCAAATACCAGGTTCGTGTCTTTTGGTATCAAGTTTACCAGGCTCAGCTTCTAGAACGCATGTCGAATCCCTCTGCAAGCCTTGAGATTAAACAAGCATTTTCAAAGCCTTGCCTGGTAAACTTCATATCAAAAACACTCGCCTAGTATTCTATATATCCTAAATTAAGGTTACCTAAGTATTAAATGGTAAGGGTTTCATAGCACTGAGAAAACATGTATCAGCAAAATGGCCTCTTACACGTTGAAAAATTGGTCACATTAAGTCGACATTTCTTCAAAAGTTCTTCAAGAGTCTCTGACCCCGGTCTTATTGGCGGCCATGGCGTGTAGAAAGCTTGATTTAAAAGGGCACTGTGTGCCTCTTTACTTCCATTTGAATCAGCTGTACACAGAGGCACACAGTTATTTATTTTAACACCTTAATATTACAGTGATTGAGAATTTTTATCACATTGCTTAAATTGGAAATAGCTTACATGCTTGGATAGATATCAATAATGGAAGACAGATTCTAAAAGTCTTGCAGATCTGTAAGGATCACAGTGCACTCTGTTTTGCACTGAAGCTGTGAAGACCTCAATGAGCTCTGGAGGCTTATCTCTAATTTGATTGGCTAATCAAATAAACTTTGAAAATGATTGACACCTGTTATCAGCTCAGTGGCCATGTGTTTTGTCATATGGGGTATTCTGATATCCCTATCAACTATTAGGAATTCAGTCAAAACCTAAGCAATAAAATTTGAATTTTGAAAGAATTTTATTTTGGATATTTGCTTTATATCGAAATTTTAGAAAAATAGATCAATATTTGCTTCTATTTTTTATTATAAATTATTTAGCAGAAAAATGAATAGAAATAATAAATTATTTTTTCATCTATATTTTTTTTACCATAGGATTTATAACATTCTAGTTTTCAAATCACTAAAAAGGTCGTTTATTGTGACAAAATGAACAAATTATAAAAAAAAAGCTCTAATTAACAAAGTCTCATTATTTTTTAAACATTTTTCTTACTTATTATACTAATCCAAACTAAGATAATCACATACATGTAATGATACTTTATAAATTACTGTCCATGAAAATAAATGAGGTGAGTCATATTCGTTATGTCTCCACTGGTTCATTATTACTCTGTAATTACTCTAGATAATATTGGTATTTAGCTTACTGTGGGTCCTACACGGTCCAAAAATCACAAAACTGTTGACTGTGAATGTTTCTTTATACATCAATTAGCATCAATCGCATGGTTGCACAGTCACCTTTTGTTTTCTTATTTTTGATAAATATTTGTTCAGGGTAAATCTTACAAAGTTTTATTTAGAAAACGGCGAAGATCCAGATCAGCTGTTCTGATCAGAACTCAAACTGCATCTTAGGTAAAATTATTTTGATCAAATTTGGTTGGGATCAAGTGCATAAATATTCAACATGATAATTATTGAAAAAAAATGTGTGAATATAAAAATGAAAAATAATCAAATATCTTGATGACAATCAAATTCACTGAAGAAAGTTGCATTCATCATTCATGTCTTCATTCAATTTTATCAGCTTGTTTGGTCTTATTTTTCTTATTTATTTTTCAAAAAAGAAAATACCACTAATTATTACAAAAATATTGTCATTTTTGAGACAAGCAAACAGAACAGTACTAGCCTGAGGCTTATCTGTTATCTGCTAGACCAGATTGGGACAGTGGCCTAGTCAATATCTAAGCTCTGCCCACTGACCATCTCATACAGGTAATAATCTCTCTGCTGGGGGTACAGAATCCCTGCCTTTAAGTATTGTTAACATAACATTACCTTAGGATATAGCTGTCGCTAAACATAAAGCTAATGATCATTCCTTAATTATTATAGCTAAGTGAGGAAATGGTTGTCATTATGTTACATACATTACAATATCAGGTGAGCAGTAATACATTATTTTGGTCAAAGGTTAAAAATAATCTTAATTTTACTAATGAGTGCAATGTTCAACTCATTTTACTTCTATACTATGCTTAAATCAATATTCCAATTCATAACAGATCTTTATTTGAACAAAACCTTCACAACATTTCAGTATTTACATTATGTATAGCTTATCCTGTTACTAGAAAATGTATAAATACTCGTAAATACTCGTAAAGCCTCGCTTAATTATATAAAAGAGTTCAGCTCTGCTTATTTTAGACTAATAAAGTCTGATGAGGTATGATTTTTTTTTCATATTGTTATCTTTGAGCTAAATTTATCATTTCTCTCAAATACTTTATTTTTCTTGTGCTATCTAATCAGATGATGTTTGAGTCAGCATGAATTAAAAGTCTGGACTTGAATATTAGCATAAGATTAGATATGGAATGGTAGCGGTTGGTATGGATTCATAGGGGTTCTGATGTCAGTCTATGTTTATATTTGCCAAAACAACTTACATGGACATCAACACAGGTCATTTTAAAACATTCTTGTATTTGTATAGCATAATATCATAATTGTAACATACATAACAGTAATCAAATCATGCTCACATCCTTTTTCTCACTAAAAATGAATATCAGTTGCTTCAATACCATCATGCCATAGATTCCAATTGTCTTTTGATATGATTTTGGTGGAACACTGTGGCTCTGTTGGTAAAGCATTCGATTGGAAATAGAAGTGTTGCTAGTTTGAGCCTCACCACCTGTTGAGTCACTATGTTCTATCCTTGAACAAGGCATCTTATCTGCTGCTAAGTACTGGTTCAACCTTAGAAGACAGGACATTGTCTCAACACATTTGAAACAATGTTGACTTGGATTTTAAGCATATATACAAGCAAAAATAGTTTTTTCGTCATAATATAGTATTATGATATCATAATGACATACCATTCATATTTCACCTACTATCGAAGCAGATGCATATTTTCTCTATTTGGTAAACGTAGCTTTATGATATACGAATAGATTACATGGCGACAGCATGCCTGCATTATAAGGCAGTCCAAAAGCTATTAATTTAGTGTTTTCTTTTGTAATTATGTGGTACTAGCCCATCTAAATAATTCAAAGATCCAAAGTATTATTTGTATATTAAAGATCCAAAATATTATTTGTATATTGCATGAATACGAAGATAATCACAACACCTTAGCTATTGAACATGTGAGGGATACAGATTCGAATAAGTCTTCAGACTTCCTTCTGAATCCCCTATTATATAATGCTTATATATATTATTACTGTGTTGCCTTGCAAGTATTTATGTATTCTACAAATGAAATAAAGTTTAAACTAAATAATTCATTGTACAGGTTTATCAGATCAATGCTTTGTAATATACGTAATATCATATTATATGTTTCTTAATAGCTGTAACAGATAGATAGTACAAACCATATAGTAAATATTACAAGTAAATGTTGTATTAAGATTGCAAAATCAAAATATATATGGGATGTGATAAAGGGTACTTCACTCGATGATTGGCACCAGCTTATAGCACAGTTAATTTGGTACTGACAAAGCCCACAAAATGTGTATTGCCAGAGCAAACAATACAAGAACATAATCTTGGAATTCAACAGATTAAAGCAAAGTACATTTGGTAATGACAAAGCCCACAAAATATGCATTGCCAGAACAAACACTACAAGAACATAATCTTGAAAGCACAGTCCATTTGGTAATGACAAAGCCCACAAAATATGCATTGCCAGAGCAAACACTACAAGAACATAATCTTGGAATTCAACAGATTAGAGCACAGTTCATTAGGTAATGACGGAACCTACAAAATATGCATTGCCAGAGCAAACACTACAAGAACATAATCTTGGAATTAAACAAATTAAGCGCAGATCATTTTGTAATTTCTGTAACATACATTACTTCTTCAATGCCATAACAACATCAAATTGTGATAATGTATACAGCAAGTTATAGGTTATTCAAAATACTGAATACACCAGAACAAGTATTACAACGTTTTGTTACATAAATGTCATTAGATGCGTTAGATGTGTTCAAATATCTTGGAAAATCTGACAATATGCTTTGAGATCAAGATTTTGATCAATTAATTATAATATTATGTAAAAGTTATGTATGTATGTTAGTTTAAATACTTGCAAACGAGGATATTTAAGGAAATTTGTAAAATATATATCATAAAGGCACACAGAAAATGTTTGCATAATCTTACAAGGCCGAACTTAAACTGCACAGATGTTTAATTAAATGACGTTTCAAACAAAGACACCAGCCCCAATGACTATGGAAAATCCAGGGGGTATCACGATGCAGACTATAAGGTTTCTTTAGTACTTCAATAATAAACAAAGTATTGATAACATTTTATGAAGACAACACTAAATGAAAGCTGTTATTCTCATATCTCCATAATTGTTTTCTTGACCATATGTGGTTTAGATGTGGATAAAAATACAATAACTGTAAAACATGTAACATGATCAAAGTTGCCGATATCGCCCCTACTGAAACCGAAAAATGGTTACAGCAAACAGTAAGTAACCTTGTTATGTCTGCTGTACAGAACAAAATGGTCCCACACCTCACAGTAGCTTTTGCATGCTGGTGTTATTAACATACTCTAGATATGATGCGTGTCATTAAATTGGTTTAATCACACAGTAATTGTTAGTCTATTGGTAAGTTTGCTGTGTTTTTCTATTTTAGTTGTTTTGGTGTCAGTTTCTTTGTTATTTTAACTAATGTATAAAGATAATATTATAAAATGTAGTAAGGTTTAAGTAGCCAAGTGGCCAACTTTTGACTGACTTGGTTAACATCCTCTTTGTGGTATGTCTATTTGCAATCTTAGTCCTATCCCATTTTGGTTCTATGGGCTAAAATTTGGTTATGATTGAACCAGTTCCTTGCTATCGCTTTCTTTTTTATCTTACCTAGTATGGCAGGCTAACTGAGATGAGTGTACAGTTGAGGTACAGAATAACAGATAATATTAAAATCTCAAAAATTCAATTATCCACTACATTTCCAATGACTGTCACAGTGTTGGTTTAGGAGTATCAGTTGTTTTGAATTATTGACCTACATATACATATTATATATGAATGCTTTATTACATAATATGTTATCAAAATTTGCTATGTAATCCAATGACTTAAGACTTGTTAAATTATATGAATTGATATTCGTCATTAATTGACACAATCTATCAAAATATTGCAAGTTAACAGTAATATTTTAACATAAATAGATCAGGTAACGTATACAACAGAACATGCATTTTAGTACATTACAGTGCTAAGTTTGTTCAGTACAATCCAATAACAGCTTTTAAGGCTTTTAAAATCTATATTTTCAATTCAGCAAGTTGATATCCATAATTTAACAAAATCTATCAAAATGTTATCTATTGAACATTAGTAAGTAAGGTAACGTTAGTAACAGAAGCTGTATTAAAGAAAATGTTTCAATGCTATGAATTTAGATATGATAAAATATTTTCTTTTATTTTGAAAGATAGCTTATATGTCTAAAGGCCTGCATAGGTTCATGTTTGAAGCAAAATCTTTGCAAACTAAGGTACATCCAAATTGTTAATGTGTCATTACAAAGCATGGCAAATAGTTTTCAGAGTAAGGTGAGGTTTGCACATGCTGTTGGTTATTTGTCCATTATAAATTCATGTTTCGGACATATGTTATGAGTGTCAGAAATGATATTTCCAAACAGGGTATGTACGCTTTGTTTTTGATCAAGAAAAAAAGAAAACATTTGCTTGGTAATTTACAAATCGTCTTTAACTAAAGGGAGAAAACTGTGTTATTGATAAAAGTTCCGACGTCTTTGTGTTACTATGTTAGCTTTCAACGAAAAGTTGTTTCGCTGGATAAGCTATGTGCATAAATTTTAGCACAGAATCGCATTTTACAATTTTCTTGAATTGTCTATGAATATATGTGTGTGGTGGTGTCAATTAACCCACCCACCAAAGGTAAGTGTAATTGTTGTTTTCAAAAATAAAGCAACAAATGCTGTTTCCAA
Source organism: Loripinus fragilis (assembly GCA_964019695.1). Taxonomy (NCBI): domain Eukaryota; kingdom Metazoa; phylum Mollusca; class Bivalvia; order Lucinida; family Lucinidae; genus Loripinus; species Loripinus fragilis. The sequence goes on from OZ026515.1 coordinate 112,960,883, forward strand.
GCTCTTGTAGGATATCTCTTTGATATATATCTGGCATATATTTACCATCATAACGGTATTAAAAGAAAATACTTGAGGTTATCTATAATTGCTGCACACAAAATGTGTAAACTCTTTTCACTTACCGTACCTCTCAATTTGCATGTTTACAAATCACTGCACAGGTTTACAGCTTTAAAACATCGTGCATCATATTAAGCACACTTTCAGCTTTAAAATGATATATAGGAACCTTGGTACCTAGGGTGTCCAACCAACTACATAATTAGGCCACTCATATCATATCACCTGAAGGACTATCAATATCCGTGTAGAATTAGGTTTTCAATAACTATTCAGAGAAACAACCAATTTCATCTCTTTATTGTTTGCTACTTGAAGTTACATGCTTTTACTATGAGTTTATTACTGATTAATGTCACACTACTTTAAATAAAATGGACAATATTGGCTATCGAATAGCTTTCAAATCGAAGATGACACCACCATAGCAGGCCACCAAATGTCACGACACAGGGTACCATAGCCTAAATCTATTATACGATCATGGGAGAGCGGTGAGTTACTCAGTTACATTGCTACATGTACAAAGTTTTGCAGCTATACCTTACTACAAAAGACAAAGGTTTTCGCCTGATTGGTCGCAAAACTTCTTGTTCCCGATCTGAAATGAGCTGGGTGCAACATGTACCAGGAAAACCTTGCTTTTTCAGCAGAAGTGTATGAAGTAGACTTAAAGTAAGAAGTATGAAATTTGAAATTTTAGCCGTTTAAGTAGTTTATTCTACAATGGCAATTTTACTGTAATGAACCTAGCCGTCTTTGCCCACTATTGAATGCTATACTCCAGTCCAAATAGAAACATGACTGTTTAACATGCATTCAGTGATATAGCCACCCGACCCAACGTATACACAAAGGTACCAAGAAAATGGAGATGGATTAAGACTTAGATCCAATATTAGGCTTCTAGCCCTACTCGATCATTAGGCAGGCATGTTTATAAAGTGATTTACGCATATGATGTTGGAACAAGTCACGTGATAGTTTAAATTTGTAGATTTAACTAAACCTCAGATAGTATACTACTCTACGCGTATGCGTGTATACAATAATGGCGATTACATTAGAGGGCAATAATGTCAGCAGTTGTCTTGATACATAACAAGATTTTGCACATATTTTTCTACCCTGATTTTTCTGTATATGTTCAAACAAAGTCCCAACCAAAGATATGATTGTAGTCCCGCTAAGTAGTTTGTGTTAAAACATGAACCTATGGTAAAATGGTAAAAATGTGTCTTGATTTTTTTCAAAGTCTAGTAATGGCACTTATCATCGGAAATCCAAGGGAAGTGTGTCTATTGGTAGTGCTGTGGTTAAGATCAACATTGAAGATACAGATGCAATAGAACGTGAGCTTGATGAACCACCATTGTTGTATAAAGTTAGTGATGCTCCGCCCATATACCTCACCATTCTCTTCGGATTACAGGTAAGTGCAATATAGGGTGTCGGATGGTCGTCTAACATCGGACAGCGACCTTGTTTCTTTTACTTTTGAATGATTGGAATAAAAATTCAATAAACTAAGCAAAAAGTGAAAATTCTGATGAGCCGTCTCATTTGGATGTACACTGTTTGCAAATGTGTGTCCGAATTTACCTGATGTCCGAATTCACCCGACTTCACCCTATAGCCGAGTCAGCATAATGGGTCATGCGAGGATCCAGAAAGTTTGGTCAATAGGGTTCAGGTCCAAAGTTTTGACATTGTTTTAGCCATCATATTTTAGAAAGGGGAGAGGGCAATATTATCTATTATTCTAAGAAAACGTATACCCAGTATACAAAGCGGGACAATATCGGCCCGACGGTTAAAGGCCATTTAAATGGCGTTTTGCTGGCGGGCTGAAGATGGCCCCACACTAAATGCTGGCTGTTTATGCTATGGTAGATTTATGATTTTCCAGGGGGGGTCCTAATACCAGTATTTCTAAATAAACTTACAGTTTTGTGATTTTCTAGAGGGGGTGGGGTCTATGGACCCATAGTCCCCCCTCTGGATGCGCGCATGATGACAAAGCTTGTTCTAAATTATGATAGTCCAATTCCATAGGTCTAGATAAGAAAAGAAGTTGAGCTAAAAAATCGAATTATTTTCTTACTATTAATCTAAACATATATTTTGGGTATTCAAAAGAAAGTCTCAGTGGGGTACAGGCATACAGGTCGAAGTCATTATTT